>JABFOV010002841.1:0-18339 GCA_022817685.1 Aradophagus sp. ZL-2020 | reverse complement strand
TTCCTATGTCATCTAGTATGCAATGTTCATCTTTGGAAACAGGAGATGTTGTCAGGCCAGACTTCTTTGACCGTGATCAACAATTAGAAAAACTTGAATTATCTATACAAAGGTGTATACAGTCGGTTAAAAAAATTAAAAAAATTATATCCAAAGAAAAAAATATAAGAAAGGATGCTGAAATTGATCTAAAGAAATGTAATGAATTGAAACAATATTATAAGCAAATAATAGAAGAGGATGAAGTAAATGATCAATCTGAGGAAGCGATACTCACACATAAGGAAAAAATAACTGATCCATTGGAACAAATGAAATATGATATAGAAGAAATTAGTAAAAGGTACGTATTTAGTATTAGTTTGTATAAAATATGCATATGAACATAAAGTTTTGCACCAACGTTTATTAATAAACGAAAGTTGATCAGAAGATAAGTTGTAATTAAAAGTGAAAATTAATGTATTCATTAATGTATTTATGCTTGTATAGCAAAATCATTCAATAAAAAGTATCATCATTCAATAAATCATTCAATAAAAAGTATCGTTTTTCTGTATGAAATTATGTAAGATTTTTTTTTGGTTTGATAATAAACGTTTGAAATATTGATTGCATAACAAAAATGCCCTGGTACTGAAAAGTATTTTTTAATTAGAAATGCGACACTAAATGGTATATGTAAAATATAATGTGATGTTCCTTCCATCCATCTCTTTCATCCATAAAATGTCATTATTTTATACACGTGATCAACTTTGTACAGTAGCTTTACGTCAGATCTTTGAACATCTTTCTAGTCTTACTGCTTCAATAATAAATTGATTGTTAATAAGATGTACCAAATAATATGTATTTCTTTTAGGAATGATTGCATTTGGAATATTCTACATTTGACAACCGAGAAAATGATTGTTGGATTTATATCTGGATCGTTGCTATTAGTGTTGCGATTTAAAGACTGGGATGAAACAAGTCTGACAAATATTTCAAATATCAAAATACTTTCATTGCTTTCAGGTAATTGAAGTTGTACAGTTTATACCTTAATATCATAATTATTCATAGTAAATAAAGCGTAATAAAAATGTATTTAATGAAAATTAAAATTCAATAATAATTTAACTTCTAACGTAATTTATTTATATTATACGTTTATTAACTCATAATTGTAATTTTGCAGATGATTGTGATGATAAATTTCTGTGGCTTACACATGATTTAGTTATAAAATCTGTAAAGTCGAAAGAGTTTCTCCATTCTTATAAATGTTATGAACATGTTGTTCCGTTATTAAATTTTATTACGAAGGAAGTGACAGAAAACATGGATATGGTTTTTGAAATACGAAAATTGTGTGAAGTTAATGTTGTAGATATTTTTGAAAACAGGTAAAGATAATCTTCCAAAAACAATATTAGTAATATTAAAGTAATTTAATAAATTTATTTATATTAATTTACCTGGTGTATTTTCAAGGATTACATTTACTATACATTCGGACGATTTCGATGAAATCCATCAAGTTGCAATCAATATTGGTCCAGTGGCAGAAATGAAATTAGATGACATTGAAGTAACGCATGTTTTAGGGAAAGCTAAGTATGTCTCAGTATTGAAATAATTTGTTTTTTGTAAATCGTTGGTATATTCATTATACTTTTTAAATCAATTATAAATATATTGGATTATATTAATGAATAGGATCGCTGAATATTCACCAATGTAATCCAATGTGTTTTTAAATAGTGGATGTGTACTTTTATTATTATACAGTAATTTTTTCTGACTTGCTATTTTTTTGTTTGTTTCAGGAAAGACAAAATTAAAGATTTGTTCAACTTTGTCAAAAAAGATATCATGTGTTTGACTAGTTACATTAGTGACATTAAGGTATACATTAATTTAATATCTACGAATGAAAAAATTTATAAGTAGACCTCATTAAGTTAAACCAATTTAATTATTACGTGTATTGATATTTCATATGCAAGTGTCTAGCAAACGTTGAAATCTTGAAAATTATAAAAAAACTTTAATTTTTTCAAAATCTTAAATTTTCAATCACTTAATACTTTCATTATTCATCGTAATCAATTTTTTGAATATTTATTAGGGTTCAATATTAAAATTATTCTTGGTGGTTAAAATAATCGCCAATATACAAATTTATTACTGAAATTATAAAAATCTATTCAAGGTGATTTCTATATTCTATTTTTATGTAGGAGTCGCGGAAATTTGCTGTGCAATTTGTGATTATGATTTCATTGTTTTCAATATATCAATCAAATCATTGAAAACAGAAGAATCAACTGATACACTACATTTCTCTAGAATCATTTTTCATTATTATTAATAAATATAGTTGTTTTTGTAAATAATAGTGCCTAAGTATCAACGCTTGAATATCAAAGCAGAATGTTTTAATTTTGGGATGTCTAATACGCAAATCTTCTACATTTAAATTAGATGATTAGGAATATTTCTCTTCTTGTTTGCACAAAGAAATTATTTTGTATATATATATATATATAAATTTGCACAAAAAAATAAAATTGTACTTTAATGTATAGACACGTCTGGATCACAATTAGGATACTGATTGTAATTGACTTTGTTTTCATAACTACTAAAAGACCAGTTACAGTCTAGCCCAACCTAGTTTGACTTGAATTGGTTGAAGCGGAATGCTTAAGATTATTATTTATATATATTAAATCAAATCAAATAAAAAAAAAAAGAAAAACAGTCATACTGGTATTTTATTTTAAATTTATTTATCAATTCAAGAAAGTTAGGTTGTATTTTTTAAGCCTTAACAATCGGATAATGTTTAACTGAAAAAGTAGGAAACAAAACTTTGAACTGCTTTTCGTTGGACATTTCGTCGCACACTGTCATGTTAAGAGAAAGTGTTAATAATTATACTTAGGATAGTAAACGGCTTTGCTTAGAAATATTATAACTATTTTTTCACATATTTCTAAAATTGTATAATACTTGTAAATAAATACATTTTTACATTTACATTAAAAATTAATGTTGTAAGATGCATTTATATTTGATATTCAAAGATGAAATTGTTTAAATTAATAATAACTTATTGTTTTATGATTTTATTTTTCAAGAATTTTTGCAAAAAATGTATTGAAAATATACAACCATACACTATTCAATACACTACTCAATTAATTATTTTAATTTAAAAAGAATTTCATTTAAAATTAAAAAAACATTAATACTGATGTTATTGCACTATTATAAAAATACTTTTTCTTATTTGTGAAAATTCTATAAGATATTTTAATTAAACTTTATAATTTTTAGAAGAGTTTAATTAAAATTGTTTACATTGTACATTTCGGTACGTTTGTCTAGAATTTATGGTAATAACATACTGTGAGAACAGTTTGACGTGATTTCTTGAGTTTACAAAGTTACATTTCTCAAATTAATATTGTGTATTAAATATTCAATAACTACGATTTTTACAGAAAGAAATAACACTATTAGTAAATAGTTGCTTTCTTTCTATTAAATTTTATTTATTTTCTTTTATTGTATTATCTATTAAATAAAATATGCATGGTTTATTTTAATTCATATTTAATTTCTGAGGCATTTTATATATATCTTCTTTTCCCAAAATTGTAATTTTCGTCAATTTTGGAGTAGTTAAATGATTGTATGTGGTCTCATCCTAAATAATTAATATTTATTTATTTTCAATTTTGGTAATATTTATTAGTTTAATTAAAAAAATAATGACTTACTCACTAAACATATTACAACTACAATTTAAAAAGCAAGTAGCGTTTTAACGAAAAGGGCCTATTGTATCCAGAGATTAAGCTATGAAATACTGTGGAGCATTTGAACTATAATAAAGAGATAATATGAAGATAAAGTCTCCAAAATGGTCGTGAATGCCAAGTTTTCAGTATAATATCATATTGGCGTTGGACAAGCATTATTTTTTACATTGAACTCGGTTAGGCACAGCCGACAATGTTGGCGCCAACATCGTCTTGGCGTGGCTCTCGTTCAGTTCACATCAATTCACTTGTGACTAATGGAGTCAGTAAGTACTATTTTCTGTTGAAAGACAAATAATTCTGTTGTTAAATATGATTTATAATGTTAAAAATAGTAAATTTACATTCTGAAATGGATGTTTTATTTAAAAATCAATAATTTGGCGTAAATAGATTAAATTCCTTTCCATCTTGTTTAATTTTGCTTTTTTTCAATATTGAACAAAATAAAACAATATGTTCTTTTATTTTCTATTTTTTTCAATCAATAGTTAAAATAAAAAATAATATTAACTTTCAATTAATAAATCATTTTATATGCTTTAAATAATAAAATAATGTTCTTTGGCCATTCAGTCAGTTCAGGTCTAGATGGCGTGGAAGTGTCGGCGTATATGTTTTTAAAGTAATTTAAAATACAATACAATAAGTAAAATGGAGTGGATTATATTTGTTTACATCTTATGTCAACAAAGATAAATAGAGGTACTTCAACAGCCTGTACCTACAACTTTTTGTTGACATTATATGTAAACAATAGTTCAACTTTCTAGTTTCGGATAGCCAATAAAAGTGACAACAACCGCAACATGACACAGTATTTCAAAGTTATATTTCTGCAAATGTTATATTTTTTAGTGGTGAGTTTGAAATCTTATTAGAAAATGCATTATTATTGATTTTAAGGAGTTAACAATTACTAATTATAATTATACATAAAATATACAAAAGATAGAATTTACGTTTAAACATGACTTTCTAGAAATAACAAAACTTTAAAGCGTCGCTAGAGCTCGAATTCGCTCTATGTTTGGAGTTAATTAAAAAAGGCGAAATTCTGTTTGTTTATCAACAACTTTCAAAAATGCTGTAGATTATAAATGTTTCTAGCTGAACTGATTAAATAGTTTTTAAAACTTTCGTGAGATAGTGAATAAAAAATTATAAAAATTATAAAAAATTATAATTATAATATCATCAATTACTAATGCTATATATTATGATAAAATTTAATATATTTTCTGTTTACAGCTTTAACATAATTTTGAAAAATAATTCAGAGTCATACAGTTATCATGACAAACTGAGGGAAATTTGCAGTTTCTGGATAAAATTGGTAAGTCCAACGACTTTGTCTCATGAAATACAAAACAAAATAGTGAAATGGTAGAACTATAATTTAATTTGAAACAAAGAAGAAAGGTTACTGAGAATTAGTCAGTCATACATACTCTGTTCTTTGATCTAATGTTGATCTCGTAAGCAATATCGCTTAGTGAACTTGTTTTCTTAAAAAGAAAATACGAGATTTCTAATGACAATATTTCAATGATATATATAAATAACAGTAAAAATAATAAAAATTTGATAAATGGAATTTGCTGAGCATCGTTTTGCTTAAATCTATATCCGCAATTTGATACACAGAAATAGTGAATGAAAGAAACTGATTTTCCTTCCACCATTATAAGTATAATAAAACAAAAAGGAAAAAGAAATGAACAAAGTTGGAGGTGTTGTTCAATATTATAGCAGGGGCTTATTCAAAACAGTTTGTGAAAAATTTGCAATAAATGTATTTTACACAAAGTTTAGTAATTGCATATGAAACGAACAATGTGTTATTACTTTGTTCGGGATTGTTAATTTAACTTTGACTCGTCGAAAACATTCGTTTAATGAGACATGCATATAAATACAGTTTTTCGTTGATGCGATCGATCGGGAATTTGCTCTTTTACAAACGTACAAACGTACATCAACGCAGATTACTTAACGCGTACAAAAATCGTCTGCCAATTGTCCCATTACATTGTCGCAGATAAAATGCTTCGTAAGTTTACAGAGTAGAATAAAAAACAAAACGAGGACTCTGGAGGTCCCCGTGTATCCTTTGCTCCGTAATTTATTCACTATTTAAATTTGATACTTGACTAATAATATAGAATATCGAGTAAATATTCGTGTTTTTTTTGTTTTTTTTTTTTGATAGTAATATAATAATATATAATAAATATAATACAAATCTATAGATAAAGTTCAATATGATACAAATATGGTACAAATACTTTGTGTTCTTTCGTTTTCCGCGTCGTCTAGTCAAATATTGTTTTACTTTTGTCACATTCAATTCTCGTTTAACAAATATACACGTACGCTCGCTCTCACAGACACACTACACGCATGCGAAAGGTCGTCAAAAAGTAAAGGAAGAGAAAGAAGTAGAAAAAAAGTACTAAAGAAGGTAAAATATTTCGAAATTGACAGTGATACATTTCGTAATATTTTCTTACGCTCAAATTCAGTCCGTTTCTCTTTTTTTGTTTTTTTTTTTTTTTTTTTTTTGTTTTCCTTTCTTTTATTCTCTCTTTACGTTATTTTATAATGCGATCGACGTCTTGTTGGTTCCCATTGTCGATCTGTAACAAATTATCATGTTGCTCATAAAAAAATCTATCAGCTAGTCCCTGAATATGACACGACGCCATCAATCGAACGATCCTCGCTACGTAAATTTCAATGAATCACTCTTATCGAAAGACACTACGGTTGGAAAGATTTGCGTAACATCAGCAATTATATTACAATGCCGTGGCGACACGTTTTATGTACATAGAATTGTTTCGTACTCGTGCAAAATAAAGTGCGCAAACAGGCGAAATGAGAATGGCGAACGCAGCCCTGGAAATTCGTCCGATTGATCGCGCCGTCTGACTGTGCTGATGATAATTGGGCCGCCGTACGTGGGAAAGCGGCGGGTCGTCTAATATACATTTGACCGGTCCTTTGCAGTCGACGCTAGTTGTACATACTCGTTAGGAATTTATTTACAAACGTGCTAGCAGACCTTCAACTCACGAGCAGACACACTTTTCGGTACAACCGTGATTTGTTTTCCAACGAATGATGAACCAATTCAGTCGGGAGAGGCGGGGTTTATACATTGATCCACGTGGAGTCGAACGCATGAAGATCCCAAGCATTTACAAAGCGAGCCGTTGGTTGTTCCTCCCTCTTCGAAGCGGCTCGCGACGTTCAATTTCCAGGAAGAAGGAGAAATCAATTGAATGAAGATTTAGCAAGAGGAAACGAGTGTATCGCGTGTGACCAGACACGAGCAACTTAAGGACTACCGCAGTGAACAGAGTTCCGTCGCAAGGCATCACCGCGGATGAAATACAAATTGCACCTGACCTTGCGACAAAACCTTGCCAAACGCCGTGGAAACCGACAAGCAACTGATCCTCGCTTCAATAGCGTATTTTCGCATTAAGGACCGATCGTCGCGCAGGGTTCTTCGCTATACATCTCTCTACTGCTTAACAAGAAAATACTCTATTCTGGCAGTGCGCTCTAACCGGGCTTCATCTACGCCAAGGTGCGCTGAAAAAATGGCTCTCGAGTCGGACGTTGATCGACCATTTTTGCTCGCATCAAGCTCACGCCGCTCGACTTTACCTCGGGGCTGGTGGCGCAATTTCGAGCCAACGTCGCTCGTCGACGTTTTTTCAGCGCACGTCCCAAACCCGTTCCTCGTCAGTCGTCGCTCGAATCCAGTTTCAGGGCGATTTTCCAACGAGGATCGTGCCGTCGCCTCGCAGCTGGCTCAACTCAGATGGTCTGCTTACGTTATCAATCGATGCGAAATTCACTATGTATAATTTGCGTCGCGTTCTCGCGCCGGTATGCTGCAGTCTTGCTTTATAGTGTACTAAATCTTTCGACGAACTTTCAGTTTGAAAATAACGTACCGATGGTTCAGCGCACCAGTGCTGGCCACGTGTTTTTCGCCCTCGTGAAAATGAATCGCGTGTGGCTCGCGCGCGTCCAGTTGGGCCCTCGCGACCGAGTGTAGGCCATCGAAGAGTCGGCTGCGGGTCGCGCGCGTGGACGCGCGTGGACCGCCTGTAAATTAAGACACGGAGTACGTATGGCATACACAAAGTCAAAGGTAAATGAGCACGCGCTTTCAAGCCGCGTTTGTTTGTTTGTTTTTTTTCACTTTGACAAGGGTCGCGGACAAGTGGGACGTAGTCGTCACTGTACTTCGATGTCGTGCAGAAAGCGTTTTATAGTTTTCGGTAAATTAGATATAATGGTATTTAAGTACAGTAGGCTTATAGAATAAAAATCTCGTTTCTCTACTTTACCTATTACGTTTGCTTTATCGGTCTTGCGACAAATCAGATTCTCATTCCCTCCGTCGTTTCTCTTATCTGTTCATTCTTCTTTTCGTTCGGCGCCCGGTTCGTCGGTGGCGCCACCGCGACGCACCGCGAGTGCGCGCGCCCCTTAGATGGCGCTCGCGCGAGTCGTTTGATCTTTGCGAAAGAAAAATGGCTTTGCCCGAGGCGGAAAGAAAGAAAGGTAAATAAATAATGAGAATAAAATAAAATACAAAAATGAGGGTAGGCCGTAGAGTTTAATCAGCTGTAGTGGACGTTCGGTAAAATGAATCTTACATCGACGTTATATAAAACTAATCGTAACGGTATATTGACCAGATAGAAAATTGTACGGATGAATTTCTTCTGCTTTATCCATTTTTGTCTCTTTTTCTCCTGTTTTAGCACAGCAATTGTCCAAAAGTGGCGAGTCGTGCATTCCTTTTGCTTCGAATGCATGCAAATTAGTGACGCTGCTATCGTTGAGCAAGTATGGTATTTTTCTATCTGAGTTGACAACATATTGACCATATATCAACCAAATAATATTGTACTGTTTATATATATATATATATATATATATATATATATATTTACTCCATTCATCATGCACATGGTTCGAATGTGATCAATATATGACTATATGCTATATTCAGATTTTTGTACTATTTATAATAAAATTATACAATTTTCGCTTCGCAGAGTTGCCTGGCAAAACCAAGCGTTAATAACGGAATAGTTTTGTATTGACGGACAGATTGGACAGCGACACCCGTGCCAACGGGCGGCGAACCAAAATGCATCAAAGTGGCATCAGATGTGTCTCGGCATTAATTGAACCCATAGGCGTAGCAAGTAACCCATTTCTAACGTCGCTTACAAAATATAAAACGCTTCTTGCGCGAGTTCGTTGGATGATGCGATATCGATGAGCTATTTAAATATGTGAAGTCGAAGAAAGGAAGCTATGAACGGATCTCGTATCTCTTGTGTTTCGGCAGTTAAGTAATGTCTTAATGGTTCACTAATCGCTAGTCATATTGCCCACGTTTAATGAATAATTAGCCGCACTTTGTCTCTGCTTATTTAGCTCTCGTTCTCACCCTAAAACTCTAATCAATATGTAACAGATAATATGGCCTGATTTCTCGCGTATCGAAGCACTCCCTGGCGTCTATGTCGCTCAATCCACGTTTCCCGTGGAAATCAATTAAACGTAGGAGAATCACAGAATTAGGGGGTTTTGCGCCGCACGGTAAAACGCTTCACCGTAATAGTTGATTAAAAAGTGCGCCCGCCGTCAACGTCAGGAGTAGAACTTTCATCTGGCTCTGCCAGTTACACGCACCAGTTCCGTTATATGTCAACTCCTCATTTTTCACCACTTCGTTTGGATGGTCCGAATACTCTTCTGAAAGCAAAAGAAAATGTTGGTTTTTAACTTCTTTACGCGATTAATGGTATTACACGTGTTACGTTAGCTTTGATTTATTTGAAATCGTCGATCGGGCTGGCTATTTTGGTCGCTCTTCAGACTCAAAGGATATGACCGTCTTTCTTAATACCCGTTTCTGGGCGTGTGCGAGTGTGTTTTGTGAAAGTTGATCAAAATTGACTTAACTTTGTTCAAACTGTGCAAAATACAAAGAACAAGGCTGGCTACAAACGTCTGAGTTATTGGATTTTTATTAGATTTAGAGTATTGATACACTAAGGTGCCTTATGTTGTGTGTGAGAGGGCAATTGAGCAAAAAGTGAACATTGGAAAAGTCAAGTGTCCCGAAAGAATCGTTTTATTTCCCGATTGGGGTATGTTTTACAACTATTGGAAGAGCCAGAAAGTATATTAGATTTTTTTTTTTTTCTTCTTCTTCTTCTAACTTATATTGAATTAACGTTAACGTTGTTATACTTATAGTGAGATCAGTTTTGAGTATACTTAAAAAAAAGAAATTAATATTATGGAAACAAGAATGTTTATTATTCAGAGTGAATTTGAAAAATAGTTTTGGAAAGTTTTGCAAAGATAATTGAAAATGTTCTTATCGAGTGAAAGAAGTTGAATTATGAAAATAATGTAACGAACTTATTAAACATTTGGAAAAAGTTGGCCGTTGTGTGGGGTTTGAAGTTACATTTTCTGCATTCTGGTATTGATTACTTTCCGCAAATCTTGATGATATTAGTGAGTAGCACGGCGTGAGAGATTTCATCAGTATTTGATAGAATGGGATATATGATATGACAGTGGATAGACAGTAAACACGATGGTCGACCAACGTTAAAGTCGAGGAAGAAAAGCAGTGGATATAAAGCTTAAAGAGCGGGGAAAAAATTCTTTAATTCAAACAACTGTAACACCGAAACCTAAAGCGTTAATTACAACGAATTACGTAATTCCAAACTGACGCGAGTCGCGAAAAGTTGAAAATTCGCGCACAATATTTATTCTATTCGACGGTTAAAAATGTGTTTTAATTAGACCCGAGCAGTTTGCCATTTACGTATTTTCAAACGCAGCCAACTTTGGCGGCCACCAAAGTTTGTCTTATCACAATGGCCTTTATTAATTTGAGTTGCGCTTTTAAACATGAATATTCTTTTAACAGGAAAGTGGCAATAAAATTCCGTCTCTTTGAATGCGATTCGTCATTTCCACAATTGAGACTCAAACGAAATTGTATCCCGTTCTTTTGATGTTTTATCCTTTTATGAACAAAGGCCGGGGACCTTATTCTTTTCTTTCGGAGCCGAGGAAAACCGAATTTCAACATTCTCGAACCAATAATTTTCTAATTAAAAATCCATACAGCTTTCAAGCGCGTGTAACCAAGCTCTTTCTACCGTCGAAGCTCGTGTTGACCCAAAAATAATTAAAGTTCATTAGAGAGTAAAAATAAGCGGACGACGAGTCATCTACTTATCCTGTTATCCAGTTGTCTAGTCATCGCTAGATCACTACTCGCCACTAATCACTGGATTATTAGTGCCAACCAGATGACTGGGTGACTAATGATGACTAGTCGTTTGTTCTTAGCCATCCCGCGCGACGGTTTCGACATTTTAAATTCTCATCGAGCGTAATGATAATGATAATGATTGGCGATAAGCAGGCGAGCCTGGAAAAATGTTCAACGTACTGTTTTTCTTTTTCTGAGTAATGGACGTTTTAGGTGACACCGAAGATGGCGGTCCGTTGTACATCGGCTGCTGAGGATGTTGGGGGTACGGCGGGTACGATGCTGGTGGCGGTATGTGCATTGTAGGCGCAGGCATGGCTGATTCGTGGTGATCATGATGATGGTGAACGTTACCACCGGGGTAATATCGATCTCCGCCTTTGAACACGCTTGGCGGCGCTTGTGCTGGTACTCCCGGGGAGCCGAGGACAGTCGTGATCGTTGAGCTGCTGCTGCTAGCTACGGTGCTGCTGGCCACAGACGCCGCTGGAAAGGTTGTAAAAGTCACACCATTAACTGCGTTTCTTTAATCGTAATTATTCGGATTGCCGGTGGCATTCAAATTCGAGCGAGCGTAGAAAAAGGACAAAAGAAGGAAAAAGAAATACACGCGGCAATCCTTTTTTTTCTTTTTTTTTTTTTTTTTTTTTTCAGTTTTATTGGTAAACAAACAGAGTTACAGAAGTGGCGAAGAAAAAGAGCAACGGCACAAAAAGTTGATCCTCTCGTGCATTTTTAACTTGCCATATTTTAAGGATTAAAGTATGGAAAGAAACGAGATTTAAGCGCGACTCGCTCGGCGGAATTGGCAGACGCTCTGGATTGAAAGGATTTAATTGATAGGAATTGTAAATTACGATTTTTCACCGGCAAATTAATGATGCATACAAATGGTGCATTCATAAGTCACAGACTTTCGCATGCGGGAATTCATTTTTGCCACGCCGTGGTTTTCGACTGCTCGAAAACCTGTTTGGTCTTTTTTCCCTCGCCAGAAACTCGCCGGTTTTCGGTATATAACGGGAGAACGGGGTTTCGACGATCGCGCCGCGATTGTTATGTTATTAACAATGGCGTCTGCCATCGGAGCTTCGAGTGCAATGAGCGGAACGCATCGGGACTATCAAAATGGCCCGCGACTCGGAGTTTCCGGCCTCTGAGCCTGGCATGTTTATGGACGCGGGCTATAAGTAGTACACATTACACGCTCGGTTGAAGAGGCACGTGAAAAATTAATGATAATTATGAAGACGTATAAATAAACAAATAAATGATTCAGCGAAAGAAACGGAACCCGCGGACTTACACGTGGAAGTGCCATACTCCGTCCACTTAGCCAGACAGTGCCATTAATCTTCGGGAAACTTTGTGTCTATATATAAAGTTTCCAGCGTAACGTACAAACACTGCCATTGATTCGAGGTCTTTATAAGATTAATAAAAGAGTGGGTTCGCGACACGGCGAGCTCGCCGTCGGAATTCCGAGTTGACAATGATCGTTGAAAATCGTTTAAACAAACTTCGCCCCCGTCCGATAGTCGTTTCCACGGTCGCATTGTACGCGCCGGCGAAATCGCCCGCTGAATTTCACGTGCGAAAGAATGGCGCTAATTAAATTGTAATGATACTGACTTTGAAAGTTTCCATCGAATCGTGATTATTCAATCGCCGGGCCGTCGGCTGTTTCATAAAATATATTTATCAAAGGCATTACGGCTCGCGTGGTCGGCGATTAAGTTGAAAAATGTTATTCGAGCTTCGTTACAGTGAAATCAAGTTCTTGCGTCGAAACGCGCGGAATTGAAAATTGAATTCGAAGGCCAAATGGATGGCGGTGATTTGGTATAATTGATCGGGGCGTTTAAAAAAAAGTCTAAACTTACAGTTATTGCGTGCAGACGAGGAGGAGGATGATGTGTTGGCGTCATTACTGCAACAAACTTTGAAAACGACTTTCATGTTGTGACTGGTGCATCGGCCGCCGATGCGTCTGTGTAGATCATCCTTAGATGAGGTGCTGATGAAATAATAATCATGTCCTGGCAAGAATTCGAGACCTCCGGGTTGCGGCGTGAATGGCCTAAACGTGATAGTGAAGTACATCGTTTTAAACGGCTTATCGCATATCGCTATCAGTCGTGGACTTGGATTCGTTATTCGACAGGTTTCGTATTCTTCCTTCGATACCTACAATTGACATAAATTAACATACATTAGTATGATGTATGTCATTACGAGGCGAAACTCTTTACAGGTGTCTCATTTTATAATGCCTTGTAAAAATGCGGAACATGCCGTACAGAAATACTTTATCGTCAAAAATATCTCGCGCTGACCCTCGGTTGCCTTGTTTGTTGCTAGATTATAATGTACGCGCGTACAATGTTGATTCCGCGAGCGCGCTCGTTTAGGGATCGCGTAAAAAGTTGTAAAAGCGCCGTCGAAAAGTTTATTCCATTAATTAATTGGGCCGTTATCCATCGTAACGATCTGTTTCCACATACTGGACGGTGTAAGTAGTGTGATTAATTTTAATAATAGAACGGTTATATTGACCGGGCAATCTCTGACTTGTTCGCTCCAAACAAACTTTCTAATTAATCCAACCAGAATTCTAGCTGCGCTGTTACAATGAGATTGAATAGTGTTCTATGTAGATTTAATCTTGTCGATGACTAAATCAGCGGGGATGTTTGTGAAAAGGGAAGTTCATCAAAGGGAACCGTGTAATAATTAGTCGGGACATCAAGATTTCGGGGGCAGGGGCGATTTTTCACGGATTCTCGCAGATTTCCGTAATCATTTGCGGACTAAGCTGTGGAATTTATTACGTCGAATGCGGCGGAATTTACTCAACTTTCGTGCGAAGAAAAATGTTTGCATAAATTACAAACTTGCCAGCGACGCAGGGATATACTTGCATTTAAGCTAAAAAATTAATTTCCAGGATATTAAAATAGTTGGAATATATAGTTGTGAAAAAGATGAATGTAAAAGTGATTTTTACGTGAATTTCGCGCAGAACCTCTTACGTTTTCTCGGGCGTAATGATATAAAGCGACGTTGAGAAAATGCGAAGTCAAAAAAGACAAGTCCACGCAGTATACCGTTTTCAAGTTTTATCGATATTATAGAATATGACAAGGATCTGCGATCACGTTGTCTTGGAAATCTATTTATACTGCCTTTTTTATCTCTAATTTCCGGTAGCTGAAAACATAATCTCAGCTTACTGTGAAATATAATACGTGGTTAGTGATGTTATAAAATACTAGTTCTCGGCGGGAAAAATCAATATTCGACATTATACATTTTGACGTGGAAAAAAAAAAAATCAAATTGCTTCACTCCCCGTCTTTTCATCTTTTTCATAAACTCGACCGTTTTCGCGGAATTCCAAATACATTCGACCGAACGAGATCGCCCGAAAATAATCCTTCCACATTGTGACCCGAATTTCGAAAAATCCGTGAAATTATTCACAATCTGATCAGGAACTGACCAGAAACATTACGCGTTTCAACAAAGTTCCTTATTTTCCAGGTCAAGAACTGATACGGCTCTGATACAATCTTAATCGGACGTTTATTTCCCCAAAAAAGTGTTTAATGTACATTCCGTCCAGAATAACTAATCAGTTTTTCAGTTTCTTACAGTTAGCTCAACTTCTAATCAGTATTTCTTACCATTTCTTCTATCCGGCGTTTCCGGTAAATTACACCTTTTTTTTTTTTTTTTTTTTTTTTTTTTCTTTTCGTCCAGAGTGAAACAATATTAATTTACGTTCGCCGCAAGAAAACTTATTTCGAGCGAGATTTTTAATCTCGAGGCCGTGAATGGAACAAATGTTCGCTTGCAAGACCAGTTCCAATAAATCTTTATATTACCGGCTGTCTAAGAAAATTTAATGACACGACATGTAAAAATGAGTTTTCTACACCTGTCTTTCCGTCATTAACACGTAATCAACGTGTTAATTATACTTACATTATAAATAATGTATTTCTCAGCTTCGTCATCGTAAGTGCCCGGTGTATAAACTGGGCATATTATATTTACTTGATCGAACTCGAACGCTGCATTGTTTTTGTTTACGTCTATTATGTGATCCGTGTTGTCTATTCGAAATCTGTAACATAAAACAACACAACCAGTTAGTTATTTTGCTTCTGCTAAAACGGCACGGAAATCGAAAGTCATTGCTAAACAGCTGTTATTATGATTCTAACAGTAAAAAACGGCAATCGCTTTAATTTTCCTATTAAGCATAACTTAAACAATAATTATTAAGAAAGAAGTAAATTAAACACTCAAAGATCAACAACGACTTGTTATACTTCATAATGAATTACGACACTTTATTTCAAAACTTAAACAAATCTAGATTATTACAATGTGCAGTAAAATGTACTCCATCTTTTTCTCGTGCACCATATAATATTATCACATTTTTTACACATACGTTAAATACTAAATAAGAATTCGACAATGCCACTCCCTCAAGGTATCGACGAAAGGAAAAAAAAAGCATAATTTCAGCATCATCAGACAAAAAACATACAGTGAAACCTCTGAATAGCGGACACTGTCGGTCGCTCTAATTTTGTCCGCTATTGGGAGGTGTCAGTTGTTGGGAAGGAATGTAGAAGTGAGACAAAGAGGGAACAAAGCGAAGGGAAATTTATTATCAAAATTTTACGCGCTCCTGTCGTTCGTTTCGCCGGCGCGTTTAAACTTTCCGTCGACTGTTAAATAACGCGCCTTACAATAAATTTTCGAAATTGAAACGCTTCCCGTTGGAGGGGAAAAAGTCAACGTCGCTGCGAGACGGGAGAACGTCGAGATGCATCCTTGAAAATATATATATATATATATACACATATACACGCGCTCGAGAAGCCGTATTGAATAAAAAAAAAAAAAGGTGAACAAACATAAACAAAGAAATAAAGGAAAACGTGAAGGGGGAAGGAAAAAGGGTGACGAGAGGAGGGAAAATGGTGGCGCTAATTCGAACGGCGCTAGTTGGCGCTCGAATCGCTTTGGGACGTTGGCATCGGTGTCGAAGGGACACTCAATTAAAATATTATTTGATTTTCTAAGCCGGACTAGGAGCGAGCGATGTTGCGGAGAATTGTAAGCACGCAAACGCGCGTATTCAAAGTTGCTAGCTGCCGGTGAGTGCCTGAGTGGGTGAGTGCCAAATGAGAAATATGAGAGAGGCAGAGAGGAAAGTTCAAACGGTTCCTATATAACCGGTTCCTTCCTCGTCTTTATTCTTCTTTTTCTCATTCTCCTCTTATCGCTTACCTTCTTCTGTCCTCCCTTTCCTTTATTTTTTCTCCTTGTTGTGTTTCTTCTTATTTTTCTCTTCTTTTTCTTAATGCTACGTAAGGATTTCATCCTCTGCTCAAGAAGACAAAATAACTCACATGCTGTTCTTTCCACCGTCCTATTTTAGAATATATATGATTCCCCGTACTTTATTTGCGAGCGGCCCGACATCTAACCTTTACCGAAATTTTCGTTCCTTTTCATTTTCGTACTTCAAAGGCGAGTCATTTTTCGGCTATTCGAAATATCGCGCGCGCAGGCGCGTCGATTTTAAAAATACTACGACTTTTGTTTACCGGCCGCGCGTGCAACGTTTTGCGCGCAAATGCACGATGCGCCGCTGCATTTTGTTTCGACCTAAATTATTCGACGTTTTTATTTATAAAACCGTGAGCGAAGGGTCTTTCAAAGGCAACCCTTTTTTCTCCCCTCTCTCTCTCGCTCGGCCCTCCCGTTCGCGCTCGTCTCTTTCTCATCGGCGAGCAGGAAAGTTCTTTTGATTCTCAGAAACTACCGGACTCGTTAATTTGAATGCGATATGCTAAATTGACGCGGTTATGGGAAAATTCGCGCGGATTAATCCAAGCCGAGCCGTAAATAACTCGTTTGTTGAACTCGTTGATTAAGCGTTACTTAAAATTATCAAATTACTAATTATCCGAGTATTAATTATCGAGTCCTAGTCGGGCCGCTCGATAAGCCGTGTGCGTAAAAAGGTGCGCGTATCTTCATTTCTTAATTAATTAAAATTAATTTACGAGCGAAATAAAAGTTGGCAATAAATCAGCGGGCGAAATATGAATGCAATTGCAATTATTCATACGCGCCGGGGCATCAGTATTTATGTTATTCAAGCGCAGTTCAATATATTCCTCGGCTCGCGTTATTACGCGTTATTTAGCCCCGGCCGTAAGTGAATGAGCCGCTTTGATACCGAAAACTCAATGAATTCAGTATTTAAAACTATCGCATATATACATCATAAAACTGGCTATCTCGCGGAGCCGTGTCAACCCCACGAGCGGTTGATTCAAGATCTTATCGGCTCACTTAAGGAAAATGTATTAAGGAGCTCAAGTTGACTCGAGAGACAATATTTGTTTGTTTTAAGCGAAAGTCCCTTGATGCCGCGCGATACCGCGCGAATATTAGTTCATTTCGCCGGCCGCGACGAAAAGTACGAAACGAAAAGCCGCCGATCGCAATTTCCCCGCGCTTCATGATATTTGTCCTTAATTTTTCATTAAGCATTCGCAAATCTCGCTCGCGCCGTCCAAACAAAGCGCCGAGCGTTTAATTTCAAGTGCAACCATGCACGTGGAAACGTTTCCCTCTCGCGCTTTTTCCCCTCCCCTTTTCCACGCGTAATTCCTTTTTCGTTTTTCTTGCTGTTTTTTTGCTTGCTTTCCGTTCGCAGATTTGCTCCAGAAAAACATTGCCGAAAGGAAGCGAAATAGAATCGACGGTACGTGTAATCAAAAATGAGAACGAAGAATTGAAGTATGGCGAGATGTATGTAGAAACCACGTTTCAACGTTTCCAAGCATTAATGGACAATCTCGTAAGTGGGCGTGTGAGGGTTCGAAAATTGGAAGGTAGGTTGGACTTGACCAAATTAACGTTTGACGATAATATCCGTTTTCGGCTTTTTCGTCCTTCTTCGGTGTACATAACTCTGCCTAGACGTTTTATGTGTATTCATTTTCGTGGCGGCAGCGGGCAGAGGGAGATGTGGGGGGGTGAGGGGGAGTGCGTAGACCGTTTGATATTAGTGTATATCTGCGGAAATTAATCAATGACGATAATTCGAGGGCAGACCTGACTCCTATAATCCACTTACCA
>JABFOV010002840.1:0-14171 GCA_022817685.1 Aradophagus sp. ZL-2020 | reverse complement strand
TTATGACGAAAACTGCTTGAGAAATTGGTTTGTTTTATTACCTGTTATTATTATTTAAGACGACTTGTGAAATGAAACTTTTCGTGTTAAATTACTTACGTTATTTATAGTATATTTATAACAAAAATACAACATTTCAAAATTCTATCAAATTTCGATTCGAATGATTGTTTAATAAAATGAAATAATTGGTTATAATATTAAATAAAGTTAAATGTTTTCCAACTATGAACTGTTTTAAAAGAAATTCACTTTTTATTGTTTTGACAATGAAAACAAACTACCAAAGTGTAATCGTCTTACAATTAACTGAGATTACATAAACGAAGTTAAAATAATAGGCTTAAAAAGTTATAGCACGATAATTAATGTCTTTACCGCACTGATAACAATATAAAAAAGAGTTACTGAACTTTTTAATTCGAATTGTAAAATTATGAGATAACATTTTCATTGAAGCCAACATTTCCAATCATTCATCTTAATTGCCAGAATAAAAAGTATCCTACTGTTTTTCTTTTGACTATCAAAAGAACGTCGAAAAAAAAGTGAACAATCGTCGGCATGTTTCTAATTAACCGAAGCAAAGTAAACTTATAAATCAGATTGCTTGGGAAAAATAAATCTGTCGTAGCGGACAACGAGAACGGCAATAAATACGACTTATCGACGACTCGTTTCAGCGATTTTAATTCGTACGGGTCGGTCACTTTGTCCGCATAGTTCCTAGATAATTTGTCGCGGAAAAATGTGGACAACAAATGTCGAAGCACAAAGGCAGCTGTCGGGTGCAATATCGTCATACGGAACTGTTATTCTAGAAGCAACGCGCTCAAAGCTGCGCCATCGCGAATATCGAGCGAGCGTCGACTTGAAATGTATACGCGATGCATATTTGTTTTTGACAAGTACATTTACATCAGCCGGTTGCGAAAGCGCGCATAAAATGTAGCCTTTAGCGACCGGCGAAAATCTGATCAAATTTTTTGATAAAAATATTTTATTACGGACCGTTGCCGGCGCCCGCGACGTGCGAAGTGAAACATTTTCGCTAGAATTTGCGCCGCGCCTTTTTTTCTTTCCCGTTTTTTTCTCTCTTCCTTTGCTGCGTCGTAAACAAAAAGTCGTAAATAAAACGAGGAGACGGAGGAAACTAATTCGCCGAAACAATTCGTGGTTGTGAGCGAAGCAAAAAAAGCGTCGGCGAATCAGGCCGTGGAAAAGTTGGCGCGCCGAAAAGTTAAAGCTCGAACGCCCGGCCGTGTAATTTTATATATAATTAATCGAAAAAAGTTGGCTCACGGAACCAGCTTGTCCAGCTCGCTAATGAAATTATAACGCGCTGCGTCATAATTTCAAATGGCAATTTTAATTCCGCCGTGCCAAGCAAGGCGTCGATGAATTTTAGAAAGTTTCGCCACTCTTCGCCACGGTAAATGAAACAGTCAAATTTCGCGCCGCTTCCTGACAAGTTTGTCGCTTCTTTTCAATCATTCCGAACCAGCGGCCGTAAATATCGCCTTGAAAATTTAGCGCCTCCATTTTTCTCTCTTTCCGAATAAACTGTTCAATTTAACTTAGGTCCTCGAATTTCTCGGTTATTATTCCACGTCTAACTTTTTCATACAAATCATCGTTGCGTTTTTATCCGTATTGTCTTTTTTTTTCACGTGCGAAATGACCAATAAAAACGGAACCAATGGAATAGTTAGCAAGAGTGGATTATGCCAGGATTTATAAATATGGCGTAATGGTACTTAAAATTCACCATTTATCCGGCTTTTTATTTGTCACGTACGAGCGTCTCGCGTGGTCGATTTTTCATTCGCGCCGGATCAAATGTATTAATGATATTGAATAAAAATGAGAAACGATGATAAAACTCAAACACTTGCGTATTTCACACAGATCCGCTTCGGATATCTAACAAATTTATTCTAAGCGTTTGAAGATCAGGTCTCAGACACACTGAAGCGGATTTATGACATACTCAAAATTCGAACTTTATGTCATTCTTCGACTGGTCCGCGCATTACGTAATAAACGACCGACAATTTCGGTGCATTCTATTTGCGACGTCAGCTGATTTTCCCCTCGGAAAGCTCGGCTTTTTGTAAACGGAAATGAAACAAAATTCGAGAACGCGGGAATCGGTATTCTCCCCCACCCCTCGCCCTATTATTCGCTTCCACTTTTTTTTCTGCGAATGAAAAGTTCGACGTCAGAGAGAATGATTTTCCTCTTCCTTTGTATGGAATTGTAATTCGAATGAAGAAAGATGGCATTTGTTGCAGGAACTTGTTTCAAAAGGGAAAACGCGAATTGAGGTTCGGTCGAATTTTGAACAGTGCGCCGAGATAAAGATTTATCTTTATTGGACAGTTTAATCATTTGTCGAGCGCGAAATTGATGGTCAATCTACAACCATAGGCCGATAAGTTAATTAGTTGTTTCATCTTAAACTTGGGAGAAACAGATTGTAACGTTAATTCGGGGCCGTAAATTATTTTATGAATTGCGCCGTTCGCGCTTGACTTTTTTTACTTTACCGGACGATTCGCCCGTAAATAGCGAAGAATTTAATTGGATCGTAAAGCAGGTCGGACAAATTATCACCGCGAGGATCTTCGGACATCGATAATTTCTTGCGACGGGGGAAATGTCCGCTAATTTGATCTATAATTCATGTCAATTTCAACGCTATTCGGTTACAGTCTATAAATTTACAAGACAGTCTATTAACTCGGGCGTTATGGTCCTCGGGGGAGCGCGAACGAAGATCGTGATAAACATTACCGCGTAAGATGCCCGTTTAGGATTCAGATGTTAACGCGATATGTTGATAATGAACCCGGCGGAAATACATTATGAATGCAGTCACTTTAAAGTGGTTGCGAGGGAGGAATAATTTGATTGCTTTTAGAAACGCCTCGCGCCAAGTTTTGGTGGCAGCGAATACTGATTGTCGGCAACCACATTCGTAAGCAATTTCTCAAGAAACTTGTGTTATCATCTTGATGTTTTCGCGGCGTTTTAAAGTATTGCGAAAATGTGTCGTGGCCAGAAACATATTCACCACTGAGTTTGACTCATTGAAAAGTTAGTGCAGAAACCAGCGACTTTTCGAATACGCTGCAAAAATGAAATAATTCGAATGATTTTGAGCAATAACGTTTCTTTCGTTAATAAATTCAGATCTAGTAATCGATAATATTTTTAAAATATTTTTAATTATCAAAAAAAAAAAAAAGAAAAAAAAATGACTGTTACGTTCCAAACCATTTTATCAACTAATCATTGTAAGCATTTCGACATCGTCAATTAATTCTATCGTGGCGAGTCGTTCGTTTCGTCCGGAAACCACGTTCGCGTCCCATGACAAGGCATTTCACCGAGCCGCTGGAAAAACGTCCGGCGCGCTGTCAATAAATATCACGAGCCATCAATATACGTGCAAGACGGAATAACAAACGACCGTTTTTCGAAGTCCGTCTCGGGTCTTCTTTATCGACTACCTGTGGATACGCACGGTCGTTTTTGCACGCCGACGCGCACTCAGGCGTGGTTCATACGTGCCGAATTATGCGTCGCGGCGCGAAACTCGAACTAACTTTGCGCCGAATTTTTGGATGACGGCCAAAGTAATCGCCGTTCTGTCGCCAAAGACGTTTGACACGTGACGAGCGCTCTGCTCGGAAAATCCAAAAGAAACCAGTTTCACGATAATAAACGTTCAACTGACAGTGGACGAATCGAAACATTCGACAAGGACGAATCGAAACATTCGACAAGGACGAATCGATTTTGTTTCATTTTATCGCGAGAGATCGCAAAAATTCAATTAAACGTCTTGTGTATAATTTGTTCGAAAACAGTAGTCGGTGATTATTTTTTATGATTGTGCGATAAGTCTTAACGGATACTTTTCTGCTCGTTTCGGTTTTCGATATTACAGCCATAAACGCTGCTGGAGATCGGGACGGTTTATTAACGAGCGCCCGGGCTCGAAATTCAACTATCTTGTCGAACTCGATTGCGTTTCATATTCCGCAATCTTTCCTTTGATATGAATTAAGTGTTGCAAGAAATAAATATTCTTGCATGTCAGGTTATTATTTTATATAGAATTTTCGTTCTTATTTATTCATGGAAAAATGTTTTCCGGGCTCAACTGTGTTATTTATCTAACGAAAAACGTAGCGTTGAAACTTTTTCTGCTGTCTTAACAAGCGGAATGAAATTTTTCTCCGCCAGTTTATGGACAGGCAGAATGATGTGATTCTATTTATTTGAATTACACAAATGATCTCGCAATTTAAATTTCTTTAATTAAACTATTTGCAATTGATATTATATAGTCTATAAAGTTCAGTAATGATACTTTAATAAGAATAATAATTATTCTTACACAATTTTAAGACGAAAAGCCTTTTTCTTTAATTACAAAAAGCATTCACGCGATTGTGTTGAACAGTGTCTACAATATAATTGTACACTCTTACTTTAACAAGTTTCGCATCATTTAATTAGGAAACACACATTTGAATTGCAATAAGTAACGAAATGAAACAATAGTCGAGCTCGGATGGCGCAATCTCAGCATTCTTTCCTAAACTTTAATGAATCCAGCTTGGTCCAGGTGAGCTGGCACGCGAGCAACGAAATATCCCTTTAACAACTCGTTGAATTTCGTGCGAATTCGGGCGTGATAACTTTGTAGTGTCGCGCGGCGCAAATCTCAGGATGCGAATTTTGTCGAGCACAATTCACAAACTGGAATTACACTCGCGCTTAAACTCCGCTCGACATGTAAATGGGCCGCGCAACACATAAGAAATTATGTGACGAATTTCAATTGCGCCCGCGACTGTGTTTCGTAATTGAATTTACCTTTTTCCCCATCCCGATTCACTTGCCCAACGTTTTTCCGTATCTCGGAAATCGGTTCGAGTTTTAATCAATGAAAGTAGAAATGTAATTTGCTTCGTCGCCCAATCTAATTGCAAGATAAAGGCAATCGGCGTCGAAAGTATTTCGAGGGGAGTTGTTTAGCGCGCAAGAATTTGCGCCAGGACACAAAGCTAATTAACCGTGGGCGCTGGCACACGTGGTTGGTACGCGTCTTAAATTCTCTAACATCGCCGAGGTTCTCTTTGAAGCACGACAGCAAACCCGGTTTAATTGAATCAGCCTACCTATCCCAGGCATTTCTCTTGATAACATTTGCAAATACATTTGCATTTTACTTGGGGCCTTCGTGACCTCGCATCACAACCGACGGATTTTCAATTCATTAAGGCGGATTGTCCGATATCGTTCGGTAGAATTTGGATTTTCGACGGAGCACAAGTAACTGCCGTGTCGTGTCACGAGGCTTCGAAAATTCCGAATTTTGATAATAGTCACTAAAGAGTTGTGTCACAATAACCTTCTTAAATTAATTTACATTTATTTTGGTAAAATTAAAAATTCATAACAAAAGACATTCGTTTATAGTATAGAAGAATTCGTAAACAAGTTTGTATTTTACGCAATATAAAATAATAAAACATAATGGCGACCTAGAATAATAGTAAAAAATTACGTTTTTGATACTAAATTGTCTCGTTTTATTTTTATACATTGTTTCACCGTGATTTATTAGCACACATAAAAATTCCTCGTATATTTATATCTACTGATAGAGCATCTTATACATAAATCGAAAGAAAATAAGTATAAGAGATGGTGATCTTTCATACATAGACATTCTTGAAAAAAGGAAAGAAAAAAATTTTAGCAAACAAGGAAGAAGTATTTTATACACAAATGATTAGATATATCATGCATAATATTAGTACCTTGTTGATTTTCAATAACATAACTCGATTAGTAGTAGTTATTATTTGGCGTTAACCATTTGATTTTGTATCTCCCAGGGAAAAGAGATTTACAGGCATTTCGCCCGTATTATCAAGGAAATATATTTTACTGAATTGTGAGACCGAAAATTTGCACAAAAACGTAAATCTCAATGTTTTACGCATGCCATAATATTTATAACAATTTTTATACGAATTTTTTGTTATTTGTGCAAAAGTTTGCTTTATTTTCTGTTAATTCAAATAAATGATCGAGTCGAAAAATACGGCAATCACAATTATAACAATCAATACTTTTCAGTGCATCGCACAGCATGATTTGACGACATTTAATCCAATTTTTCCGGCTGCAAAATTCGTCGTAAACAAAGCGATCGTAAAAATCCTTTCGAGATCTTTTATTTCGTTCTTCGCATATTTACATTTCGATTATTCCGCTATTTTTGCGTCAATAAATCCCGTTTCTTCAGTCGCATCGTAAAAGGCTTTTTCTTTGCGAATCGTAAAATATATTCGCCTTTCCCTGTTATAGTCGACCAATCAAACGCGAATGCGCGAGCATGCAAATGACGGTCATTTGATGAATGGTGAAGCTATTTTTTTTCGACCCTCTGGCACCGTAGAAGATATCGATTAAAATTTTAATATGGTTTTGCGAAAAAAGTGCGAAATAAGAAGAAAAAAAAAAAACGTGTCGTTAAAATGATAACTCGTTTCTTATTTTTTACTTCTTAACAGAAAAATAAAATTTCATCGCTAAAGTCATTTCGTACTCTCGCGTCTTATGACAATTTTATCTACGTCAAAGCTCAGTTCCCATTAATATTCGCGCGGCTATCGTTAACTCTCAGGAACGCGTGGCGAATTTTCATTAAAGTTGTCGCGACGCGCTGCAACGTTCGGCCGACGCGTGGCTATGGTAAAAATGAGTTTTATTTGTCACAACGGGATCTCGAATCCTGCGTTCGGGATATTAAAGCAAGCGCCGGCTGTGGAAATGAGGTTACATTTATTGCGTACACTTTATTGAGACGCTTTTATTGCGCCGGCCCAGCGGTTTTACAACGTATCAAATACTACTCGCGTGTTTTACATTTTGATAACCAAATTTTCGCTGCATCGCAGGAAAAATGATCACAATATTTCAAATGAACCTGTTTCGCTATCTAACTTCGTTGTAATTTTACTTAGAAATTAAGTCCTCGATTTTTGAACGTTGAAACTTTCATTGATCTAGTATAAATTTTATTGATCCAGTTTTTTAAGCATTTTCCCTTTATTATTTTGTTAATTGTTTTCTTCTTTCTTAAACCTTTATAAGAGAAACGGGGGCCAGCCCTTTAAATAATATTATACTTTTTTAAATTCAGCCCTTTCAATAATATTTTACTTTTTTAAATTCAGCCCTTTTAATAATATTATACTTTTTAGACGTAAATTTGACTACAAATAGTAATTCGTTAGTTTACGAGAAATCATCATGCAGTCAAAAATTGTGTTTCGAACGGAAAAGCATTCAAGGAAAGTGACTACCACAGGAGTACGGTCTCATTCCATATCTAGTCATCCGCTATTAAACACGTTTCCGGATACTTCGGCGCCAAAATAGATTTATGCGTTCAGGATCCCTGACATATTTATGCCGTACACGTACGAGCTTTTCGCGTCGTGTCATTTTTGTTTCCTTTTTTCTACTTTTTGCGGCGTGGCCCTTGTCGCTAAAATGGACGACGCGGTTATTTTTAAAAAATCGCATGTTCCGAGCGCACGTGATTGGAAAGAATTATGACGGGACAAGCAGTTATTTCAACACTTTTTTCATTCGAACCTTTTTATTATGGATATTAGCTTTTATGTCTTTTTGGTAGTCGTTTTTATTTTTAGACAACAAAAAATTATGAATTCATAATACGAGGTTTAAAATAACTTTGCTTTGATTTCAATTCAAAACTATGCTGAATATTTCATGGATTCCATAGCACAGTGTGCATCATTTATAACAACAATTTTAAAATAAATGATTTCAGGAAATTCAGTCAGGCATTTATTAATTAATTTTTTTTTTAATATATGTAAATGGTTACAAATATATAACATACATTTTTTATTAAATTTCATAAAGTAGTAAGTTTTTCGTTATCGTTAAGAACAACTTTTCAATCTCGATAAAGTTTTGAATCATTTTCTAAAAGTTAGCCATGCCAAAAAGGGTTTAATATTTATCTCCGATAAGTCATCAGAATCGCGAGCAACGAGCTAATCGTGTTACGCGACGGGAATCGCCCGAAGCTTTTGGCACAAATTTTACGTATTCTTGCATATTCTTGCACTCTGATATCGCTCGTTTCTCTTTGCCCTTTGTCTTCTCCCGAAGTAATAGGTAATAACGATAATTTTGCTAACCAATGCTACATACGAATTCCGACGTAGAAGATAACAGTCGCGCGTAGCAGCATTAAGATAACCGCGTTTCTTACACTTTAAGACAAATTCCAATTTCACATCAGAGCGCGGTCGAGATCAGCGATTCAATTTCCCTTTATCGTTACAATATACGAATCAATTCGTTCGTAAGCGTGCAAAACGCATAGAAGTGAAATTACAATTATGTTTTCATTGGCCAACGTAAAATGAATGTGAATTGTGATTCGCTTGTTAATTAATAAATTAATTGTCGTAACTGCAAATTTTAATTTATCAAAATGTCTGAACATTTCATGTGTAGCCTTATAGAAGACCCCGTAAAGATGATTCTTGTATCTTGAACAAGTTACAGGAGTATTCAATCATAAACTTTGCATTGTTACTCATCGACATTATATATTATTAACGCAAGTTATCAACTGACCTTGTACTAATTTCAATACGTGTGTCTAATGTAATATTTTACTGTTTATTTATGATGATTAAGCGCTATTGTTAAATTAAGTAAAACAAAAATAAATATATATGAAATAGTATTATTATTTTTCATTCTTTCTATTTTCAGAACATCGTTGTACCATAAGTGTGGGTAACCTCGTCTCGCAGCAACCAGTAAGTTTTTGAATCTTTTATTTTTCCACTTGAATTAATACCAGAAACAAAATTGATTTGATTTTTAAACAGAAAGTAAATAACTATATGATAAACGATAAGGTATTGAAAAAAGGACGAATAATTATAAGTCGAATGGTGGAAACAATTTTATTGATCTGACAAAGTTATTCGATTCACTCTTAGAAAAAATCATTTGAATCAAAATAATGAAATACTACTGCCAAAAAACAATCTGAAGGTCATCGTTCGTCTCAGTGTTGACGTAGTTAAATATTGAGTCAAAATTTTGGAATTAACACTACACAAAATATTTTGATGTTAAAATGAAAAATGAACACATAATTTTTTTTCAATTGGTTGACTTAAACGAGTTTTTCTAAGAGTGTTGAAATATTTTAATCACAGTAACAAGTATATTCAAGTGAAAGGACAATGATATCGGTAATATTTTCAAATTAACTCCCAGTTTTTGTCTTTTTCTGAACTTTATAACTCCATTTGGTAATTTTTAACGGAAAAAAAAAAAATTTTATAAGTTATTTTGTCTGCGTACAGAAAAAAAAACAGAAACGTTTTATCTGAGAAATCATTCAAAATCCGACAATCATAATTTAATTTAAAATTCGTGGCATTCCAAATTCCTTTGCTGAACATTCATAATTCGCCGGAACTTTCGTCCAGTCGCGAGCTTTTTCGCCGAGCTGATGACAAACGATAGCGCACGGCCACGCGTACATACGATTATCCAACGTTTCGCGTCGTATTTTTCAGCATCTGTTTTTGCGCGGCCGTGAATAACACGAGGCTCGCGAGCGACGACAGCGTCCCCGCTGATGGCGCGATTAGGAAACTCGGCCGGGGAAACTTTGCGATCGCGTTTATGGAATGGTCAATCGCACCGCTCGGCCTGGCAAATTGTGCCGGACAAGCTCGTAAATTTCGACTGGAATTCCCCAACTCGAAATTAAGCTGAAAACTCGTGTACCAGTCGAACGCGAACTAAATTACCGCCGGCTTCATGACCGAAATTCAAATTATTTTCCTTGCGGACGAATTGCCGACGCCCGAGTCAGTGCCAGTGCTCCCTTTTTTCCGCGCGCGACACCGACGTATTCGTTTCATAAAAAAAGTGAAACAAACAAACAAACAAGCAAACAAATCGATTGGCCCGTTTGCATTTTTATTTACCAAACAAAACCGAACGTGACGCATTGCAAGTCGCATTAACAAGCAAAGGTAATCAACAGTTTTTTGTTTTTGCATGTATCGTGATTTCACGATGTCGATTTTGTGTATGTGGATGTTTTCTTTTTTTTTCTCTTTCTCTCTTTTTCTCTCTTTTGAAAATATTACGCGGAAGTTTATAAAGTTTGCCATAAAGTTAATTATGAACTAGGAAAGGAATGTAATGATTTATGAAAATGGTATTTACCTCAAAAGACATCAGGAAACAACTGAAAAGGACAAACATGAAGTAGTACTTATGAACTGTGTTTGAGAATTTGTGATTTTGGGATACGAGATAATTCTTGAAAATAAAAATCTGTTAATTTTGGATTTTTATAATTGCCAGTGAAGAAAAGTAAATTTTAATTTGTCACATCACAGCCGATTATTTTTCGTATAATTTTTTCTTGCTCTAACATCAATTAAAAGAAATTTAGTTAGTGTAGCCGACCGTAGAGAAAAGAGTGGGAACAAGAACGCGGACGTAGCCGAGCCTGATAGTTAAATATTAAGGATTCAATTTGGAAAATACGGATTCGTGTACTCCGCTCGTCGAGCAGTCGTTTGCAACTATTTTTACGATTTCGTGATTTATAAAAGAACCCTTTCAAGAGACTCCCGCAACTTCGCTTCTCGCTGAATTGTTTCCACGGCAGAGCTGCATAAATACAAACAATGTATCGTCGATGTTTTTCCAGCGGAGAATAGAAATTTATTAAATTTTAATTACGTCGTAAAAGCCGTGCCGGCATAACCGAAGCCATACTGCGATTTAATCCACGAAGCTCGGTTCTCATTAGTGCATCAATTGTACCTGCATAAACGTGTAAAATCGAGTCCATTAGAGCGTGGTGTCGTTCCTTCGTAAAGTAAAAACGTCTATCGATTATCTTTGTTGATTTGCATCGAAACTTTTCTTACTCGCGTTCACGTAAACGAATAACTTTCTATTAAAATTCACTTCGTTTGCTTTGAATGTCGTAACCGTATTGCTCATTCTGTGATGTTCGCTCTTCTTAATTAAAAAAAAAAAAAAAAAAAAAAAGAAATTACTTAATTAATTGCCTTTATTAGTTTGCCAAGTAGAAGTAAAATGGCTTCTATAACTTTTACTTCGAATTTTATGATATTTCGTTATGAAAGTTATGATTTTTATAAAAATATCTGCTACTTTCTTTATAAACGCTTTTTATTGTAATAAAAAATATCGATATTGAATTTCTTTGATTTTTCTATTTTATCATTTCGTTTGATGTTTAATCAATCTTGCAATTCATATGTAAGAAAAAGTTCTCAAAATTTTTTCTCGAATCAAATGCGAACATTATGCACCGAACTTATTATTTTTCTTTTTATTTCAATATTGATTCGTGTACAGTAATAAATTGTATATTTTTAATAAAGAATCCCGAGTGGAAGTTTTTTAACCTCTCCAGTCTTCATTTAAGCATCGAAATATTTCTACTCGGGAAATGTTCACAAATAATAATATACAAAATCAGAAGTTTTGTCATGTCTTTCGATTTTTTTCCGCCGATTAACTGTTTGCGTGTGGTTTTTTGAATTCCGGTTAACTATCGTTCTCCCTTTCCTTTTTTGAAACGAAGCAAGAGCCAAAAAAAAAAAAAAAAAACTGCGCATTTCATTTAGCGATAAACGCATCGCCGTAAAAAGCAGATAGCCGGCGGAAATTACCACTTCGATTATGCCATGTAACATGTACTTTCAACCGGTATTAGCTTCGGATCTGATGAAACGGTTTTATCAACAATTTTATCGCATTAAAGCTTGGCCCGTTGCCTGAACAGGACTGCTTTTCGCTATCTCACCTTTTCACCTTTGTTTTGTCATTTGCGATATTCCTCTTTCCCCGTGGTGCGGAATATCCACCCCTCTCCCAGTTGTTGTTTTAACTCTCCACTGTTCGGTCCGCGGCACGAAAAAAAAGCACTTCCTCAATGAAAGCCGAGTAAAGCGCACTTTTCATATTTCATATTAAAATCTCTTTTTAGCATTCTTGAAAGTTCGCGACGACAAACATTTCGAAACGGATAATCCAGATACTTTGTAAATTAAAACTGTGCCGTTATAATTGAGGTCTGATATTCGCGCGGATTTCTTTACTTTTTTGTTTCTTGTTCGTATTCTTCTCTACCTCTTTTCTCGGGGTCTAAAGTAGTGACGATTATAAAACGTACATTTTTTTTTTTTTTTTTTTTTGACAAATGTTAACAAATATGCAATGCAAAAATTTGAACTTTAAACTTTGACGGTAAATATTGTATTTTTGTAAAAGAGTCTAAAAGTCGGATTCGATCAATTGTATTTCGATTCGCGTAATAATTTTTTAAGTAATAAAATTTTGCAACAACTTATTTAACGTCGGACATTTTTACCTCCGAGAGACTTCTGACATGCACTTTTAAGAAGCTCGATCATGTAACGGCACGTTCGGCGTTTTCCTATCTTCCGATCGAACTCGTTTCACTGTAAGTTACATCGTCATTCTTCGAAACAATTCCCTCTCTCTTCTCTTTCCTGGTCCCTAAGGTGAATGCATTTCTTTGTTCTAAGACAAAAAGTTTGTACGTTCGACTCCGGGCAATTTAAGTTAGCCGAGGATGCTTAATGAGATAATAAGCCGGCACGATTGTTGCTTATATACATTTAAACGCAGCAAATTTATTACTCCTGAGAATTAGACGCTCTCAAAATTCAATTAATAACGTTGAACGATGTCTTCATAATTGCGAAATATACTTTTGATTTTAAAGTTAGTTTTAATTAAAATTTCATTCAACGGGGAAATTAATTTATGAAACTTGTTATATGGATTCGTAACAACTGCCTGCATTGATTAATTTTAATAAACACTTTTTTATTAATAATATAACGACGTGTTAGAATTAATAATATGCAGCAAGTTTTCTTTTTTATTATACAAATATGTGTATGTATATACATATTGTTTTAAGAAAAATACTTCACTTTTATCTCGAAAATACTTTTTTTAACAATTTTGTTTTTAAATAAATTGAGAAAAAGGGAATTGTGAAATTCTGACGAATCGAGACATGAAAAAAGTGCACTTGTATAGCTTGTTTCCGATTAATTAATAATTGACGAGAACCCTCCTCCCGTCCGAAGCCGCAGTTATCGTGCCGAGAAACGAGCTTCAGTTGAAGATGGATTCCCATAATCTCGAGGGAGCGTATCGTGTGCGAATCATGAAAGATTCCAGAGCGCGAGAAGTATCGGAAAATAGTGAGCACCAACTGGGAATATCGCGCATTCCGTGTGACAAATCTTGAAGAAAAGCCGGGAATCCCATCCCGGCGTGTTTGCGCGAAATATCGTTATCATTACAGATGATCGAAATGGATCTCGCGGAAGTACATTTTTCTTCGCAAATTAAAGTTTACTTTTATTCAACTTTATCACCGCGTTTTGCAGTAATTGCAACTTTTTATCAAAGTTAATAAAGTTAATTAAAACTTTAACATTATGATCCGATAGTTAAGATTGATAATATAAAAACTCCTATCGTTCAACAGAAAGTTTCAAATCAAATTAAATTAATAAATACATGGTATATTTGATCGATTTATTGATTATTCATAAAATATTCAATTTAATGAATTAAGTGAATCAATCACTGATGCAATTAATTGATTTACGAATTGTTTTATTACAACAATAAAACAATACGCGTTAATTTCAGCGAAATGTATGCAAGACGATTGTGAATAATATGTCATCAATTCGATTTGTTTAGTACGCCGTTCGGAAATCGAATACGGTTCGAGGTTAATAAATTAAACCGACTTTCGATATCAATTGATTTCATTGATGATAAACCTCGGCGCTTGCAATCGTTCATGGCCATTGAGAACCGTCGACCGTAATTAAGGCTTTCCCTGTGATGCTCCTTCTTTAATCAAGACTACCATACACTTCTCCTACATCAGAGTGCAATAATTAATTGAATTTGTCCAACGAGAAATAGACTGTGCACCGCAATTTACTAATTATGAAGACGTATAC
>JABFOV010002839.1:0-18343 GCA_022817685.1 Aradophagus sp. ZL-2020 | reverse complement strand
GACGTATAATAATACCTTCTACACAATATTGCATACAATACAAAAAAGCTGTCAATATATACTATTTTTTCGACTTGTCCCAACTTTACGTGTCAGTCTAGTAAATTACACTAGGATTTTTCTCTCCGTGCAGAAACCACCAACCCTTCATTACTGAGATAAAGTGACTCTAACAAATCATCATCAAAATAACAACACTATTATATCGATTAATAATAACATACTCTTATTGGCTTTTCACATTTCCTCCAATTCTTTCGGAGCGGATTTATAAGCCTCAATCAAATTGCATATATAATTACTCGTGCTTAATTGCGAACGAAGGGACGTCTAAGTGAATAAAACCTCCGATAAATTATTGCGATTAGTTAGTATTCCCGATGGCCGCGATCTTGTCGCATACGAGGTTCGATTCAAAGAATCAGCATATGAATAAATTCCTTGATAGATAATTCCACGAGCTTCCGAGAAATTAAGACAGCGAGTGATTGAGGGCGACAATTGACGAGGTGGAAAATCAAGCGAGAAATAACGGAACAAAAAATTAATTATAGTCGTCCGATGTTGATTTCGTATGAAAATTGATTTGCATATTACGTTTAGTCGCGATACTTTCCACGCTCGACTGAAACATTGTTTCATTGACGCCGGATGAAAGCGAATTTATATTCACGAAATGAGATTTCGCCGTAATAATGCGCCGCAATTAGTATGTTATTTCTACGTCAACGACAAACCAAGAAATAATGAAACTTGGCTCGATATTGGTCCCCGTGAATCTCAATAATATCACGTTTGTGCATAATTAAAGCGCGTCGCGGTGAGACGTATCAATGTAAGTTATTGGTTAGCGCGCGCAAAATGGGCGGGAAAAACGGGAGGAGAGGAGCCGAAATAAAAATGCGCAAAGATCGGTTGATTAAACGTAACGGCTCGGCGATATTTCCATTAGTTTTCGAGCTCGACTAACTTCCGAGAAATGTTTGCCAATTTTCGCGATAAAGCATCGAGAAAACAAACAGCTAACAAGCTTTCATAACCCTTTCGGAATAAATCCAATCGTTTTAGTGAACTGTTAATTCAATGAATTCCCTCGCAATATATGTTGACAGTCAAAGCCTTTCTTTTATTAGTCGTCCAAAAACAAATAAATATAATTGTGAATGAAAAAGAGTAAACGAATATTTAACAGAAACAATAAAAATAATTGTGAAAAGTGTTATTTCGATTAACTGAAATGGTCAAAAAGCTGTGAAGCAAGTTCCAAACGTATTTTTATCGACGAATTCGAACTTGCAAGAATGTTGAGTGAAATGATTGTCGATTTGTCTACAATTAACTGATTAATTATAGTTACTTGTTTGTAACGTTTGTACGAAAATTGTACGAAAAGATAGAAAAGAAAATTGTGCTTTGTAGGATTTTTTTGTCTAAGCTCGAGTTCGTTGACAAAAAAACATTTGGAACTTCAGTCACATTTCAAGAGAAGTAAATGTTTCTATTCAGTCGGGCGTTTTTCGCTTTTTTCCACAGTGAAAAAATGTTATTAGACTTGGCACTGCATTCTTGGCGTATTTTCTAGAAAATTGAAAATTAATTAATTGAGTTAATATCGATTAATACTACTGCAGTTAAAAGAAAAGCAAACTTTGACTTTATTCCTGTTGTTTGTCTCAAATTTCAGTAATATAAAGTTTTTAAATTACGGAAAAATGCGTCTTTCATTTATTGAAAAACAAGGAAACCTGAATAAAAGAGAAAACAGAATTGTTCCAAACTTGTTCCTATTACTTTCTGCACTTTTAGTCTTTCTATTCTTCCAATTTTCCCCCTTCCAATCTTTGTCTGTTGAAGATAAAAGGATGATTAACAATAATCGTAAAAAAGCAATTTTCATGATACAAGACATATTGTTATTTAGAAAATTACCCGAAAGAAAGCGAACAAGTTCTGTAGGTACATAAAATGCAAGTTTAAACTTAGACAAATTTTCTAAATCTAAACTTGTATTTTCTTTTTTTTACACTTTTTTCTCGTGAAGAAACACATGATATAAACGAACATATTCCAAAGTACAAAAATAATGAGCTTGCGACTATGGTAACGTAATTTGCTTTACCTAACGATTGTGTAAACATTAAATGGCATCGATTGACTGAAATATTAACATTTGCATAACAGCTAAAAAGGTAATTAGTGCGAAGATACCCTGTTGGTTTGTTCAAGAAGATGATTCAGTGATATGATATAATTTACCTCGGCGTTACACAACGTGCAACGAACTTATTTGTGGACGTGCGTGAAGCTCCCTCCGTTTTTTTATCGACAAACGCGAGCTGCGAGAAAATCATACAAAATAAAATTTTCTTTTTCTTTTCTTAACACGATTTAGGTACAGACGATTGAAAAATGCAGATGTACAAAAAGTTTTATACGTGCATAGTTAGCGAGTTGAAACTTAGAATAATTGTTTTATAATGTTTTGTCATACATTACGAAAAAGAGATTACATTGCATATAAAACAAGCTAAACTAGTTAAGAAAACCTAAAATTGATTTTTTCCAAATGAAAGTCTATAAAGAAAATCGCAGTTTTCTTTCCGCAAAAATGTGTAAGAACATTATGTACGTACATAACTTTTCTTGCATGAAAATAGTAAAAATTATGGTTGAATACAAACTTTTAAGATATAATTGGCATCATTTTACAGCTTACGGAACAAGTGACAATACTTGCATTTAAATTGTTACGTAAAGGAAGTTCCAAATGTTTTTTAATTAACGAATTCAAACTCATAAGAAAAATGTAGGAAATGCAATTTTGTTTTCTATTTTTTACATAATTTTCATACAAATATTACAGGAAAATATAATAAGTGAAAAATTACAAAGCTTGTTGTTACAGAAACATTCAATAAAAAATACCATTGTGTTTGTTTCAAAAATTGAATTACATTTTATTTTCCTTTAGTAATAAACATTTGAAACTTCAGTATCCTGAATTTTTTTCAAAATTTTTCCAAGTTTCAATTCGTTGATCAAAAAACCGTTTGCAACCACTTCCTTTACACGATTCATTCCAAGTTGAAATTGGTTGTAAAAAAAAACTTGACGCGCATATTTTTGGCTGATCGAACCAATTAGCGCAAAGACAAATCCCAGTTGCGATTCGTGACGGTGCACTGTAATTTACCGCGTTTCATAAATAGTCCCCGTTCAATCCATTAAACTAATGCATGAAAGTTGTCTTGACGCGAACGCGATGCCTGTTTAATTGTTTAGAATTCATTAATCACCAAGTTAACGCATTAAAAGAATAGAGGAAAAAAACAGGGGAGAAAGGACGAACGTTTCGCGCGAACCTATCAGTCGCCTTGCCTCGCTTTACGGCTGCTCAAAGGAAATGCGACGAGACAAAAAGTGCGCCGCTCGAGTCAAGGGACAAAACACTTTTTCATTATTCTCATCCCGCATACAAATAGCACTCGTTCGCGGCGCCGCTTGCTTACGAGCCATTTTCGAGCACTGCTGTGCTCCCTTCTCGCGAAATCAAATTCAACCATAAGTGAATTACACGACCCAACAGGTGTCACTTTGATATCGGCCGGATCAATTTCAATAATATTTTTAACCAACAACGACACAATATCTGCAATAAAAAAGAAAACAAATGAACGCTTTACACATACATTGATAATAATAATAAAAAGAAAGAAAAAGTATACTGACCATGTGTTTTCAATTCGTTTATAAAATAAAAACGTTGAAGAATAATCAAGAACAATGACAGAACGGTGTTAATGAACTGACGATTGTATTACAATCAAGAAAAACAATAACAATGACGCAGGCAATAATCTGTCAAAATTGACGGACAAAAGGAACAGGAAAGATAGAAGTGATCGTTTCCTGTCGTTCGGTAAAGTATTTTGTCCGTCAATCGTCGTGGAAAGAAAAAGCAACTACGGCTTGAAGGAGCCATGCGACACAGACACTTGTCAATAAAAGTCGAGCGAAACACTGACAGGCAATCGCGCAACTGACAGCTCGTCAAGAGTAACGTCAATCGAGCGTGAAAAGCGGTTTACTCACACTCTCGTCACCGACGTAAATAACCGCAAAAGCGCGGCCGCTCGAGTTTGACAATGACAAGTAAATAAAAGCACGTCGGCACCCTTCGCGGCGTCGGGAACTTTATTAACCTCAAAGGGCAAAAATCGCGGCGAGAGCGGCTCGATAAATTGCCGCCCGTCTCGGGCTTGCAATTGTTGCTATTGGGAGCGTCGTCGCAGGAGAAGGACGTTCGCTCGCGGCCGAACAGGCGCCTCGACGGCAACGTTGATGCTCATCCGAACGCTTACTAACGGTGTGCGAACTTGCTTTAGTATGCCGTCGTATAAATAGTTGAGGCGCGCTGATTTGTGTGCGTGTGACACGCGCAAACCAACCGAACCCCCGCGTTTCGTCCTGCTTTATCGACGGTCGGCTACTCGACCGAGCTTTCACCCCTGCGACTTTTGTGATTGTTGGCGTTGTTTGGAAGGTAATGTTATTGTGTAGTAAAAGAAGACGCACTTATGTAAACTTAATTGTCTGTCCTTTTTTATTACAAAATAATATTACTTTTCGAATGCGCCATGAGATCTTGCTCTTTTGAACAGCTCAATTTTATGCTGCTTGATTGCGGTTGATGTATTGAAAGTAAAGATATGAAAATATAAACGCATAATGTGAAAAAAAAAGAAAAATGTTTTCATTAAATCTAAGTTTGTTTTTAAGTTTTTTTTTTTTTTTCGTTTATCTTTACTTTGAGTTGATGCAAGAAGTTTTTGATTGTAACAATTTATTGCATAAATAATTGGAGATACCATAATTACTGAAAATTATGTAATTAAAAAAGGGAATTTATTAGTTTGTAACTTTTCAATTCATTATTTAGCAACGTATAATTGAAATGTTTAATAGAGTTCGTTGTAAACTTTTCGTAAAAAAAGAAACTTTTTTATTGTATAAAAAAGACTTACCGGTAACGTCCCACGACGAAGGGATGCCAGCAACAAGTTACGCACTCACCTTTTTTTCCCGCGGTGTCCATCGACGAAATTTCAGTAAATCCATGGAAATCCAATTGTTGAATCCATTTCAATATTTCGAAAAAACAGGAGCAAGAATCAGTTGTCGATGAATCCAAAAACACTAATCACGTCGTGGTACATCATTTCGCGCCAAAACAATCGACACATTTGTCACCATTATCGGCTAAAAAAAGAAGCTTGTGTGAACGACGAAATGCAAACAATTTAACGAAAAAAAGTGAACAGTTAACGTACAATACAACACTTGAACACTCGCGGCTTTATATTACCTGAAAACACTTAATGCGGAAGACGGTGTGCTACTATGAGAAACCGATGAAGAATGACGAAAATGGCGGCGCGGTGGCGATGGTGGCGTACCGTGGCGGCGCGGCAAGGCTACCGCGGCAAAATTGAACTGAATGTCGCAATATTTAATAAAATAATATAATTTAAAAGTAATTTTAATTAATGTAAAACATTAAACTTACACAGACAGTGGCTGAACTGCAATATACGGATGAGGACTGATGAATTTGAATAAAAAAATAACCTTTTATAAAATTTGATGACTAGAACTCCACACAGCTCACTAGTCGACGATTGACTAACGAAACGACGTTTGCTTATAAACATGTCGCAGTACATTGAAAAACACATTAACATATCAACATTATTGTCATTCAAATGTTGTTTTATGTATGAATGTAACGCTAATTTAACATATTTCTTTATATTTTTTGTAAGTGAAAATAAACGAAAATAATTTTACAATGTATAATATCTAGTGTTTATTTACAATTACGGTATTTTCAATTTATTGAAGTTAAAATATTATTATTTAGAAATTATTTTTCAAATTTCTGCATAAGGTTGAAAATTTTTTTTTCTACTTATAAATAATACTTGTAATAAAACATTTTGTTACAAATTATATAAGTTTGAATTTTTTGACTGAATACTGAATAATAACTTAAAATTAAAATTTACGTCAAAATGAATTGGTCCCTCAAGGACGGGAACACAAATGTTCACATACATTACTGAATCATGTGGCTTGATCATCGGCCAACTTCAAAGAAAATAAACAGTAGGCGGTAATAAAGGCAAATGTCTTATTCTGTTCACGTGTTTATGATTTTTTTTTAAGTGAATAATATCTGCTAAAAAATGGAAACATCTATTAAAAAATTGAAAAGCAAGCAAACAATCTCTACACAGGAAGAGTTAAAAAATTTAAATAAATATGTAAGTCAAATGCATTATTTATTCTTAATGATGGAAAAGAAATCAAAACCTTATGAATTTGATTTTCAAATATAAACATGATTTAAAAAAATATTCTACTCTAATTATACTAACATACATTTTAGGAGCTGATTGACAAAATCTTAAAATTGGAAGCTCAAAATGTGCAATTGCAAGGTACTTTAAAAAACATCCGAAACGAAAGTCACCAAAATAAGCAATATGAAAAACAAAAAGTATTTGATTTTTCCAAGTTAGTATATTATTATATTTTTTGTAAATAAATTTAAGATTTTTCATGTGACAATAAAAAATGATTCATTAATTCCAAATACTTTTTCAATTTTTTTGTTTATAGATTCCATTTTCCAATTTTATATAGATTCCAAGATCAGATTGCCACACAAGATGATTTTTGTCAAGGAATGTGTGACAAAATAATTTAATTAAAAAATTCATTTTCAGGTATCACAAGAGGCATATATTTTTAAAATTTTGTTATCTTGGTTGGAATCATCAAGGCTTTGTTATCCAAGAAGACACCCAAAATACCATAGAAGATCATTTATTTTTTGCTTTGACGAAAAGCTGTTGTATTGAAAGCCGCGAAACTTCAAATTATCATCGTTGTGGAAGAACCGATAAAGGTGTCAGTGCATTTTCTCAAGTCGTTTCATTGGATATTCGAAGTTGTTTGGAGCCAGAACAACAAAATGAATTAGATAAAGAAATTTCTTATTGTAAAATTTTGAATCGACTTCTGCCAAAAAGTATTAGGTGTATTGCTTGGAGTCCAGTACCTAATGAAATGTCAGCTCGATTTAATTGTAATTATAGAACCTACAAATATGTATTTCCAAGAGGTAATTTAGACATTGAACGTATGGATAAAGGAGCAAAGTATTTGATTGGAGATCGTGATTTTCGGAATTTGTGTAAAATGGATGTTGGAAATGGGGTGATTAATTTTAGAAGAACAATTATTGATGCTGCAGTGAGTTGTAATGAACAAAACGATGGAAATTCAACAGGTTTTTGCATAAATTAATTTATTTTTTTGATAGGAAATTATTGAATAAATAAAATGATAATTTAATTATACATTTAAATGAATATTTAATAAAAATGAAAAAACTAATTAAAAATTTATAATTCTAACAGATATATTAATTTTTTTATCTTTAATATAATTCATTATACTTTGGTGTCAAATTTCAGGGTATGAAATGTGTTCTTTGACAATAAAAAGTCAAGCATTTCTGTGGCACCAAATTCGTTGTATTATGGGAATATTAATCCTAATTGGAAGAGACAAAGAAAAACCAGAAATAATTTTGGACCTTTTGGACATTGAAAAATGTCCACGAAAACCACAGTATAATATGGCGCATGAGTTACCATTAAATCTATTTTTCTGTAATTATGAAAATATCAATTGGTACACTGATGAAGATAATTTAAGAAATGTCATAAGAGATCTGCAAGAAGATTGGACTTTAAATGCAATCAAGTGAGAAGAACGTTTTTTTTATAAATCAGTCAGCAAGTTTGCTTTTATTCAGCAAATGTTGTAGAAAACTGTCTTTCAGTTGATGTGAATATAAAAAAGTAGTTTTTCACCGTAATCGTCTGCTAATCTTAGAAGAATGTGGAATGTCTGTAAATAAATAAAGCATTTTTAATATAAACTTTGTAAATAGACTGGAAATCAAGTGTACTATAATACATATTTGTTTTGCAGGTCTTCAATGATAAAACTCATGTTAGATGAATTAACACTTTCGCTGAATGAAAGTGATGTTCGATTTCAAGATCAATGTTTACTACGAGGAGCAAAATCAAAAATTTATCAACCACTTATGAAGAGAATGACATGCGGTACGTATATTATTTATCTCATACACAAATAATTAAAAAGAGTATTTAATATAGATAATTTTATTTTCGATAAATAATTGTATGTTTCAGAAAGCTTGGAAAATAGAATAGAACATTTTGCGAAGAAGGGAAAATTTGATATTAAGGAAGTTGAAAAAAGTAACAGTGAGACAAGTTAAATAGAACATTTAATAAGTTTGGAGAGATACTGAGTATTTCTAGCGTAAATGTTCTTACACAATGTTTTGTTACATTACATGTATCACCTAATGTTTTTATTTTGAGATGGAAAATTACTTTAACCCTATCAGGTTAATGTTAAAATAACTTTTATTATTTTTGAATAATTTAATTTGCAAGATTTACTAGCGCCATTGAAGCGCAAAATATCAAAACACTACAATCGATATAATAAATCTATTTATTCGATTATTATATATTTGATGAGTGTCAGAAATGACCAATGAGAAAGCCGGAAAGCGTAGCGAAAATGGCGGATCGTATGGGCCAATTCACGCCGATTATGAACTTTTCTCTTTGGGAATTTTCTCTTTGGGATTCTAAGTTGTACCATTCTAAGTCGTACCATGTATAGAAATACTATACAATTATTTGATATATAGGCAAGTTTTATAGTTTATCTTTTTCAAATTAAAAAAATATCTTTTAGGCAGTAAAAATGATATATCTTTATTAGTTGTTGAGGACCAGGCCCTAACTTTTTTCCTTTCACCGAAATTGATTCATGATGCATTACTTTAAAATAAATAAAAATGTAAATTGCAAATTAATCTTTTTCAAATCCTTCCCTTTTACTGTTTCAGACAATCTCTGATTTCTATTTTATTGTATTGCCTGGAACTTTGAACTTGTAAACAAATAGCACTTCCTGGGACTAGGACGATCGACAAAACGTAAATGCCAATCGAGGAAAGAGCGCCGAAGCACCAAGGTGCCGAACGTTACACCTCCGTCCCTGAGGCAGCGAGCTCCTGACGCTGGTGACCGTGCGGTTGGCAGTTCTGTCCGTGAAAAGGAACGGTTCTGAAGCGATCCTTGAAGGACCGCCCTCCCCTCCCGGGCGCTGGTGAAAAGAGACGGCGCGAGGTCAGTGGACGTCATACGTGGACGTTTATTATCGCTCGGCGGCGCGGAACAAGTTGGTGTTAAAAAGGTGTCGAAGAATTCGGACGGCGGCTGGGCCGAGTCGCTTGGCTTGGTGCGGAACGCGGGGTGAACTCAAAGCGGCCGGACTTGGGACACCGAGTGGGCCAAGTGTGCGGCTGGCTCGGGCCGTTCGCGAGCGGAGAAAAGAGCGCGGCGTTCCCGTCGCGGTCGCGATTGCGCCGCCCCCTCCCCCCCACCCACCCCCCGTTGCCCGCCTGCCGGCGCCCGGCCTTTTGACAACATTGACAGCGGGCCGCCCGGTGTTTTTGCATCCCCCGCCCCCGCCAGCGATATCGTCGGTGGCAATCGATCCGCGAGTTTAGCCCGATTAGATAGGCTTTAGGTTATGTCAGCTGGATTATCAGGTGCCGTGGCAGATCAGGTCAGTTGTTGCGAGACAGACACAACAACAGTAACAGCCGCGGCGACAATCGACGAACCGTAGCAAGCTGCCGCGAACTCAAATTTATCTGTTTTTACATGCCACGGAATGCAGCGGATGAAAGGACAGGCCAACAATCAGGGCAAGTAGAGACGTTTGGCAAGCTCAGACGTTGTCAGTCGCGTCGCGCGTCGCGCCGCTCGCTCATTTTCGGCGGCTTTTGTTCGTCGAAGGCGAGCGACGCGCGGCCCAGCAGCAAGCGCACTTGCAGCGTAAACTTCGCCCACGCATGGACAGTCGTGGTCGAAATTTCACGCGCAAGCCTTTCCGGTCAAGTAGTTTAGAAAGTCGTGAATCAAACAGAAAAGGATGGCTTTTCGTTTCAGTGGTTCTGTTTCATTCAGTTGACAGGGCTTGGTTGAAACAAAACTGAGTTTTGGAGTCTTCGGACGGGGACGAGTTTTGTTAAACCACAATTTTTTTTTAAACTAAAAAGTAATTGGAAGTATTTGAAAACAATTGAAGATTTGGTTGTGATTGTTTTAAAAGATTTACAATAACAATTAATAATGAATCTAACAACAATGTAATCATCAATTGCATTAGAATGAATTTTGAATCTAATCTTTAGAAGTGTAACAATGGTTCAATGGAATGTAATGTTCTTAACAAGTAAACAAAAGTAGTCACAATCTTTTTCCAACCTTCGTTGTACTACAGTAATTAACAGTTTAATGACCACAAGCAAGATTTAGCATGAAGAAAAAGATAGAAATTACAATAAAGGCTTTTGTTGGAAAAAGGCAAAGTCTCATCAATAAAAGGACGTTTTAATCAAATATTTAAATATCAAAAATTAAAAAAAAGCAATTGTAAATTTGTTTACTAAAAACTTATAGAATTGTGTCAAATTCGAAAAAACTCGGAAAGTTTACATACAAAATAATTAAAGTTTTTCTTAGATAATTTGGTGCATTTTTTAAGTATATATATACATGTAAATATTAATTTTTTGAGCGTACAAAATTTATTGTATTCTTTATCTTACATTAAAAAAATGTAATGTTATAATAAACTGTTTCTGATGCCACTGTAAGTCTGTGAAAAAAACTTCAATACGACTAAAATTGGCAATTTTTCAAATATCTTCAATTTGTTGCTGTACTTTTGGCAAGTAAGAGTCAACACGAGTACAAGTATCTATATGTTTGCATATAAATTTTATAGGCCAATCAATTGGATTACTTCAAAATTCAAGGAATCAATGATTACCAATACTTTATCACAATGGCAATTTCTGTTTACTTTTTAATGCTAAGAAAATGTATAAGAGACAATGAAACTTACGCTTGCCAATTTGCAGTAAGCAATGGACCCAAAGACCACCAACAGCAGGCGGACCATGGTGAGGATGGTGGATTCGATTCTTGGCGCAACAACACCGCAACTCAACACCACTCGAGTTACCCGATTGGCACGGGGGATGTGCAGACGTACAACCATTACTACCCAGGTACATCTTTCTCTTACCAAGCGTTCGGCGCCGGCGATGGCACGTGGTCCAACGGCACGGACCCAGTCGCCTTCCTGTCCGGCTATAGCGGCCAGATGGGCCACGATGCTTACGGCATGGACGGCATGTTTTCCGCCAACACCGGCGGTGGATTCAACACATTCGGACAACCCGCCTTCAACTATTTTCCAGGCAACGGAGACTACAATGCGTGGAGTACGCCACGCAAGGCCAGATATGACGACTATTATCACCAGGGTGGCGACGTTAAGACCATCGAGCAGAATGTCCAAGGTCTATCTATAAGCGATGGATCGCATCGAGGAGAAGCTGTTTTGCACTCACAACCAAAGCCCGAAACTAAGGAGCCGCGCAAAATCACGTGGGCGAGCGTGGCAAGTCAGCCCGCGAAGCCAGTGCCGCCAACGTCGTCGAGCCAAGGTATGAAAAAGAAGGCTGGCATGCCGCCTCCACCTATAGTTCCAGGCAAACATAACATGGACATTGGCACGTGGGGTGAAGGTAAGACCTCAAATAACCCGCCGCCGCCTAAGGCGCCACCGCCGCCGCTCGTGCAGCCGCCGGTGCTGCCACCACCGCAAAGTCTCGCGCAGCGACAGAGGGCGCCACCGCTCGGCGGTTCAACGGCTTGTGCGCCGGCTTGGAGCCGCCGGCCTGCGTCCCCAATAGCACCGACGCTGGCGCCGGCGCCGGCACCACCGGTCTCGCCTGTTGCCCCGGCGCCAGTGCCGCAGCCGCAACCTCCGCCACCTCAGCAGCAACAGCCGCCTCCCCCTCCGCAGGTGAATCAGCACTCACCGCCGCATCCAAGTCAGCGTCACCCGCCGCCTCCGCTGCCATCCCCGCCACAGTATCTTCCGCCGCAGCAGCCCCCGTCCCCTTCTCACAACTTGTCTCACCCGATCCTTGACGCGCTCAAGATTAAGAACGATTACAACCCCATAGACTTTGATCAGTCAGCTCCCGGGGCACGTTTCTTTGTCATCAAATCATATTCAGAGGACGACATTCATCGATCGATTAAATACGAGATCTGGTGCAGCACTGAACATGGCAACAAACGACTCGACCAGGCGTACAGGGAGGTAAGTCGTGAGAACTCGCCACTCTACCTTTTTTTCTCTGTCAATGGCTCGGGACACTTCTGCGGCATGGCGCAAATGGTTTCGTCTGTAGATTATCAGAGCAACAGCTCGGTCTGGTCACAAGATAAATGGAAAGGACAGTTCCGCGTCCGCTGGATCTATGTTAAGGATGTACCAAATATTCATTTGCGACACATCAAGCTCGAGAACAACGATAACCGCTCGGTTACAAACTCGCGGGATGCACAAGAAGTACCGCACGCTAAGGGCGTGCAGGTTCTCAGAATTATGCATAGTTATCGCCACTCGACAAGCATTTTTGATGACTTCGGGCATTACGAACAGAGGCAGGCCGAAGAGGATCAAAGAAAAGCGCCGATCAACCCCATGCCCCCACATCATCATCATCAACCACCTTCATCGAATCACAGGGGTGGCGGTGGAGGCGGCGGAAGACCCTTCCCACCGGATCATCTGCCAAGAAATAGAGAGCATCACCAGTACTCACATCCTCATGCCGGAAGGGATCATCATCAGCGTAGAGTAGGTTTTTTTTCGAATTAATGACAATATTTATTAAAATATACATCGACCAGTGATCATACTGTGATCATTTAGTTTCCATGAACACATGTTATTTTATTAAATTGATCATCATTACCGAAAACTATATTTTAGTAACATCATATTTTTGCCAAATTCTATACAATTGAAGAATTGTATATTTTCGATTATAAAACCCAAGTTTTATTCAGTAGATATTTAAATTGAATAATAATGTACTTGCAGGACCGAGACAATCGCGATAATCGAGGCAGAGGCCGAGGTGGGCCTCGTCAGTAGCAACGGATAATTTGCGAATACAATGCAACGATGTCAGATAAAAGAGCCAGCGAACGAAGACGCAGAAGAAAATACGGCTAACTCGCGGTCTATCACTTATTCCTCCGCAATTGCCGAGATCACGCCCTCCCTATTCAACAATTAACCCATATGATAAATTAGAGCTGATAAACATTATAAAGAATACTATGTAATCGTAATAATTTACATGGAACACGTCAAAATCTCGTGTACGTGCGCGCATAGCTGACCGCACACTACACCATACAGGACATACAAGATACATTTTGCATAAATACACATTAAACAGATCAGCATGCAGACACAAACAAACAAGTGGTGTTCGTCGAAAAGTGTCGCATCAACGTACAAATAACGCAATGAAAAAAGTGAACAAACGGACAATGATAACGTTTTTCAACCTTTAAGGCAATGTGGATTAAACTTATGTAAAATGCTTAAAACGAACTTTTGTTGGAACTGAAGAAATTCTATGCAAGAGCGATATTTGCGAACGAGTGATTGATATTTTCAAACTCTGATGGACATGTTTACCTGGTGCCTGCAATTCAATTTTTCTCATTTTTTTGTATGATCGATTAATGACAGACGCAAAGTATGTACACACAATTGCTTGTCATGAGCAGTTTAGCGTGCGTTTCGTGTAAAAACGAATATATTAATGAAAGAAACAAAATAGATGGACGAAGTTATCGAATTACGCAGACAAAAGATAAAATTGAATCATGTAAAGTACTGACAAAGGGGCGGTAACTTTTCTTGTTAATTCCTTGTATAAGGGTATGATTTAGTTTGCTAATGGTATCTTCGGTTTGTCATTTTTTATTTTTATTTTTGTAATTATCGTGTTATATTGAAAGTGTGCATCATGTTTTAAAATATTCTTAATTGAGTGACTTTATGTTTCCTATCTTTTTAAACATTGAAATGATTATTCGATAGAGTGCTTAACATCAAATCTACTTTAAATATTGGAAATTTAGTAAATTAGTTATTTATAATCTTTATAATCGTTTTTTGGGCAAAAAGTATTTATAATAATTATTCTAGAAACAATTTTGTTGCAGTTTAAAATTATTTGTGATTTAGATTTTTATTGCTGCATGCATACAAAATGTGTTACATTTATAAATACAAGTCAATGACTTGATAACATTGTATGTGTAGTATCTACATCGAAATTGTGTAAAGTATAGTATGATTTAAATATTTGTTGTAACATATAATGACAAAGACTTAGTTTTTGTCTAAGGTTTTAAGTTATCTATAACTCACTCAGTAGCGCTCACTATACACCACTATCTTTACAATGTAGATATTTAAACTACATTCATAAAAAGTACACTCGACTTTTGCATAGATCATCTATATAAGAAATGTGTTTTAATGTATCTTGTTTTTGAAAATGATATTGAGTTTTGCCCTAAAATTGATATCATTAATTAATCAAAAGAACTTATGTTTCAATTTTTTTTTCAATTATATTTCTTTCAAACTCTTAATCTGCTTTCAAAATATTTGTACAAAATGCATCTTTAAGTTGAAAAATTCAGTTTTTAAATTTATTTTCAAATTTAAAACAGAATTTCACGATGACAGTTTAGTTAAATTGCGTACACTTGGCTCCATTTCAGCAGCTACTGTACATTTGTGTAGGTAAAGTATAAATCACACTAATTTTTTTTGCTTTTTTTGTTTGAGTGAACAATTTAAATAATATTCTTCAGCATGAATTATTAAATTATTGGAAATAGTTTTACTAAATTGAAAAATTATCTATGCACTTTTCGTAAAATTTATTAACACTCTCGATTCAAGATAGTTGTTCTAATGTTCTAATGTTCTTCTTTGCGCGGGGTTAAACTCAAGGACACCTAGCGTTAACCACTGTATCCTTATCTCCTTGATTTCCTAGAGTGTACCCGTGATTCCCAACGCCCTACCAAAAGCCAGCAGATTGTCCACAGGGACATCTCCCAACACCTCGCAGATGTCTGTTCCCAGTTATCTGAATTTCATACCAGATCATTCCAGGCACTAGCACAGGACATGGCCTGGTGTCTCTTCGCTCTCTCCACACCATCTGCATAAGTCCTCAATTTCCCTATGTCATTTGTGTAGGTATCATTTTCATTTCAAGGAAAGCCCCGTCAATAACCCAGAGACGGTTTTAGCATTGCGACTATTTGGATTTTCTACCTTCCGGGTTTAGTTACAAATACCTGTATCTAGAAGCTCTTTGGTACATCTAAATCTTTGAGAATTCTCCCACCTCTCATTAATTCTATTCTTTATCCAATGGTCGATGGTGTTCAGTCCAACCTGGAGGGGTACCTCCACCCGCTCAAAAGGAAACCCATTCCCTAGGTCCTCCTTTTCTCGAGTGTATCTGCTCACTCATTATCCTAATACCCATCATGACCTGAGACCCAGGTAATTTCAACTCTGTTCACTTTAGCCAAATCATTCAGTGAACACACCACTTACCTGGTTAACCGTGAATCACATTCATTCTTGCACAGTGCCTTCAGGGAAGCCCTGTTATCTATGCATATAGTTATTCTTTATCCTGTAATTCCTCTTTCCCTCAGGTTGTCCGCACATATACCTACGGCTGTACTTGAATGTGTTTTAATGTGTCTTAGCTGAAGAGGCAATCATGCGAGCATAGAACCATGGTTCAATGTTATTGGCAAGGATTGTCTTGCTCATTAAGCCGACTCTACTCATACCAAAGATTATAAATTTCGAAGGACCAATGTTAGATCGCACAGTATGCTCGCAGATCAAACTGAGATAAGTTATTTCAGCGAATATTATATTCGTAACTAATACTAATAAACCGTCTACAAATTAACTTTTGTTGGCTGTAACCTCTCCTATAGTAAAAAATATTACTCGTCTAATTGTGTGTTTAGATGTTATAATATCGTGGAATGTTTTGCAACATTCTGCAGGAGGTTTTTGAATGCATGCTGAATCAATTATTCTACCCATCTTAGTTGAGAGGACAATCATGCGAGCATAGAATCACGGTTCAATATTATTGGCAAGGATACACTGAGAGAACTACATGGTAAAAGTTACCATTTAAATAGTAAAATCTATAAGTTTTACCACATAAATGGTAAAGATTACCATTAAAATCGTACATTTTACCAGTTAAATGGTAAACTTTACCACATAAATAGTAAAACTATATCAGTTTACCATTTGATTTTCTCAGTGTAGTCTTGCAGATCAAGCCGACACAAGTCACCCAAAAGATTAGAATCATTAGAGCCCATTCTCCCAAGCTTATCTGGATTGAACTTCTCTTTAAATCTGGATTAGATCCATATCATATTTTCTTTTTTCGCTATAAAGATTTTCTTTGTGCAATAAATATAAATGATTACAGATTCTACTATGCATACATATGTATTAATTATTATCATGGTTCTATAAGGATCTATTGTAATTTCTCATTTCTTTTTTATATTGTCTTTTCATTAAAAAGAAAATTTTGTATGCATGCATCGATTCTATTCAATAATCTAATATTTAAAAAAGATTATTAATTTATAACATAACAACAAGAAAACAAAAAAAGAAAAAAAACTTTTGCATTGCAAACTAGATTATACCTTTAACAAATTATACTTCATGTTACCTATTTTAATGACTTCTACAAAGTATAAATTGTACGTGTACAATATATTAATATTATTTTATGTATTTATGAATGTCCTGTTTATGTTTTATTTTTCAATTTCTTATTATAATTCGTATCTTTTGTGTTAATTTTTGAATTGATCAATGAATGTGTAATATAAACGGATTGAAACGTTACAAGTGATAAATGTGTATCGCCATTTTGTCAACTTATACAGGAATAAATATTTAGTATATACACGAAAAATGATATAATTTTCTTTTAAGCTTGACAAACGAAAAATTTTATTTTCGCGCAAAATTGTATATTACATTTATGTTGATTTGTTAATTTCTTGCAACACTTACAATCGAGTCGGTACTTCGGAAAATGCATACAATATTCTATTGCCTAGTGTGAAATAATGATAAATAAATGTATTGACATTTAATATTTACATATATGTGTGTGGAAATAAGCTAACTATTGGTTTTATATCCTAAAAAAGTGAAAAAATATGACAAATTCCATAACACTGTTTTTCGTTTTTATTCAAAATTGTGCATAATTTCATGCATAATTTAATTTCAAATATAAACTATTCATTTCGCGCGTTTAAAACTCCGTATGATTCCTAGATAAAAAAAAAAAATCTAGGAATCGTACGGAAAAGTGAAACGGAAATTTCTGAGGAGAGAAAGAAATTTCCATTTACAATTAGGAAAAATTCCAAAAAAAGTATATATTTTTTGGTAAAAAATAGGAAATTTCTTATTTAATTTTTGTCCATAGAAAATAAGGAATTTGCAATTATTGACCAAAAATATCCTTTTTTTCGAAAAAATTTTAAGGACTTATCATGGACTTATTAAAAAAAATTTCTTTTTTTTTACCATAAAATACCTACTTTTACTCAGATTTTTCCTAATTGTAAATGGAAATTTCTTTACTCTCTTAAGAAATTTCCGTTCCACTTTTCCGTACGATTCCTAGATAAAAAATATTTCACTTTACACTGTACAGTAGAATTTAATTCAAAGTGTATCTCTCTTGAAATTTTTACCCGAAAAGCTCAGTTTTAGCGACAAAATAACGACCTGGACAATTTTTTTTTTGTTGTCTACTAGTTTTTATTTCGAACAAAAAAATTTCTATATATATAAAATTTGAAATAAAAACAAAAAGTTAATTGAGCTGCACACTATAACAGACATTAACGCTGAATTTTCATAATTTAATATGAAAAAGAATTGTAAATTTAGAAATGCACACTTGTTTCATATGGCATTTAATCGACGAAGTTAAATTCGCGTAAAATGTATATATATATATATATATATATATATATATTCAAAACGATTTGTAATCATACAAAAAGTGTTTAACAGTTTGATAAAGTCTTTTTTATTCCGATGGAATTGGATTTTTATAATTAATTTAGTTCCCCAATAAGAAGTAATTATACCGTTTTAAAAC
>JABFOV010002838.1:0-18350 GCA_022817685.1 Aradophagus sp. ZL-2020 | reverse complement strand
CATATAAAACGTCTTCACGGAAGACGCTTTTGGTAACTCACTTTTCTGTCTTAAAATCTAAAACACTTTACAGTGTTTTAAATTTTCATAAGACATCAATGGTGTCTTCAGCGAAGACACTTTTTATGAAAACACCAGTGAAAATAAGACACTAAATATTTCAAGATACTTTTTAATGTCTTAGTGTCTTCCACGAAGACACCAAAAAGATACCTGTTTTTGCAGTGCACACGTCGAGCCACACGATTTCTTCTGCGTGGGATGGTTTTATATTACAATATATAATAATTGTTCACTTGAAAGCTGCGCATTACAGAAGCACTACAAAAAATGTTTTTTTTTTTATAAATTTCAGTAATTATTCACGAAACATTAGCAAAAGGTTAAAATTTGATTTGTTCTTGTAATACGATAAACGCATTTTATTATTTTTAAAGTGTCTGAAAATTAAACATATTTTTTATTATGAGTATGTTTCAAAATTAAACTTTAAAAGATTACAATGCTGATTCTTGTAAGTCTCTTCCAACTGTAACTTTCTTCCAACAAGTAAATTGACTAGTTATTTTTAAGAACGAATCAATTTTATGTGACACACAATTTAATGTGCGATGCAAATTGTAATTTATTCGATTTCACTCATCAACTCGGCCGTTTTTTCTTGTCTTCGTTTAGTCAAACGCGGGGGAGGGACGGTTCGAACGAAATGAAACGAAACGCGTCCCTTTTTCGCTCATACGCAGCGTCTCGCGAGTCACGGTAAAAACGCGCATGGACATCCGGTTTGCGAATGCCTCGCGGTGGTAGGAGGCTGGAGGGAGAAGCGAACCATGCTCTTCGTTAATGCATGCTCTTTGCTGCGTATCTGTCTGTCCGTCACGCATACGCCACTTCTCTCCTTTACGTACCCTGCGGGACCGAGCGTTAACGAGGAACCTCGTGGCATTATCCGTTAATTACGGGGCCAGTGAATGGTAACGCTAAAATTACAAAAAATGTGGAATATTGAGGGACTTCAAAGGAAAGTGAAAATGATGAGAAAACCTGTGCAACGCATACGTGTATTGCTTATTAGATGTTGATTGGAACGGTTATTGTCGAAAATACGATGTTGTTAAATTTCAATTCAAATTCTTCTTTAACATTTGTTTCATAAATGACAATAAGTATTTTGAAATTTATTAGCATTCATGTGACGATGCTATCATTCACAGACTTTACACTTTCAAAACAATTCACTTGATGCAAGCTAAGTTCACTTGAATCTACTCAAAAGTTCATTTGATTTTCTTCTATGTTAACTGTCGGTTATAGCAATTGAACTTGGACTCATTTGACACCACGTTTACTTGAGTCAAGTGAATTTTTACTTGTTCGAATCGTCCGAATCATTGAATTGTTACTTGCACTCATCATAATTCCTTTTGTTGAACTAGAAAAGGAATTACTCAATTAAAGTTTCGTGGCAACTACAGAAACACTAAAAAAAAGATTAACTGTATTTCAAACTTGGTTAGAAATAATAGTTAACGATTGTCAAATGATTTTACAAAATGCTTGAAATAAATTTTTATTAATAACAAAAAAAGTTAAATTAATTATTAACGCTATAACTTTTCATAAATTATTTCTTTCCTCTTATTTTATATTAAAGAACTCCTAAAAATTGCAGCACTCCTAAATGTTCTTGAAAATCGATAACGTTTCTCAGATGTTTTGGTTGTTTACATTACCTCATAAAATAAATGTTTCACATAATAAAAATCAAACGTATACCACATTTATTTCTCTTACAATGAGTTAAAAAGAAATGAAAACAAACTTCTTTATTTAAATTACTTATGCACACTACATGTTTAATTTTGTTTTGTTTGATGTTTTTTCCCCTTATACTTTTTATTTTTAATTAATGTATTGCATTATAGAGCTAAGATTATTACAGATAATACATGAAAGGAAGGAGTTAACCTTTTCATTTTCGAACACATATTTTCGTCAATTGTGTAAATTACATAGTTTAAATGTAATGAAGTATATCCTTCTTCGTTGAAAAAAAAGTATTTCTTGAATGAATAAAAAAATTTTTCATCAACAAATTTTTTATTTTTAAGTAAACAGAGATTTTCTTCTGAACAAGACAGTTTATCATCTTGCTTTAAAGCGTTTTTATAATATTTTATTTTACGGTTTTATTTTACAGTTTATCATCTTGCTTTAAAGCGTTTTTATAATATTTTATTTTACTTTTTTATCAGACAAATTTGTTAATTTGTTAATTACATGTCTTGCAGAGTAATTGACTGTATGTTTTTGTAATCGCCTTAATGTGGTTTGAAAAGGAAGCGAGAAATCAATTAATTTAGCGAATCATGGACATCAGCGAGTAAACAAGCCGTGGTTCGAACTGTCGCCAATACATCGGAGGGGGTTAGCAGGGTGTCGAGGAGCCAACCAGACACGAGGGATTGCGTACTAGGGCGAGGGATATGAAGGAAAAACGCAAGGGATATCAATCCCCGAATCCAGGAATTCGCCGCGACGGCGCTTCCGCAGTTCTCAACCGCGAAAATTCTTCGTTCGAATTTATCGCAGTCGTAACCAAACGCTTCCTTCCTTCAACCGCACTCTTTCCGTCCTGCTTTAGTCGCGTTTTCCTCGAGTTCTCATCTCGCTGTACAGATTTGTTGGTCGTAAACCGCGAGCGTCAACGCCAGCGCTTCGCTCCTCCTTTTCCTCTCGTACAAATTATTTCGCAAGATAAGATGAAACATCTTGACCGTTTGCGGCAGCGTCGCGCAAACAAACGCCGGGTTATTAGTATCTGGGATGTCGTAGTTTTTATGGCGCATAAAGCTCAGCGTCGAATTGGATGGAAATTATTTCAACCGAATCTCGAGGACAATCGTGTGCGCGCGCGATAAATTGAAGACGCGGCCGTCTTCTGATACAAGTTCCTGAATCCGTTAAACTGCGGCTATATTGAAATTGGGGTCACGACACGGTGGAACGCTAAAACTCCTGGCGCATAAAACTCGTGTACGCAAAGCTATCGCAATTCGAGCCCGATACGAGGTGCTTTACGAGCGGAGAAAACTCGCGACAAAAGATTTTACAAACCGTGTAGCCGCGACGCAACGTCGCAATTATAACGCTGACGACGAAACGTGACGTGTAATGGTCGTGACGTCTCGATAACTCGGAATATTCATGGTCGCGCAACTTTTATGCAAGTTCGCGTTGCATTCGGACTTATGATATTTATTTCTCGAAGCGACGCGACGGGGAGGGCTGAGTTATAATTATTGGTCATTAGCCAGTCTGTCGTACGGTTAATGCAGAATTCTTACTGGGGACATTGCTTTATTTAATCACGTGACGCGTTTAGCGTCGAAAAATGAAAAAGCACTTTATTTTACTTACATTAACAAGGCAGATACGAATCTTACGTGAAATACATTAAGGCGGAATGAAAAAGCACTTGCTGGCTTATTATTAAATATCTGGATTGAAATAATCTTGTTCGTCTCGTATCGATGAAAACTTTTACTCGTTTTTCCCCTTTTATATTCGGCTTTTCTTTCGTTCCTAATTTTCCCAATGCGCTCGCTCTCTTCCTCGATTCTTATTCTTTGATATCACGCGAATAGCCTTTCTAATTGTTCTTGCAGGGAGTCGTCCCCGAACATAATAAACCAATTCCTTTCTCTCTCGTTTCATCTTCCTCCTCGTCGCAAGACAGGGGTTGAAAGGGGGTCGAAGAGGGTCGACGGGCGGTTATAGGAGAGGGAGGGTGTTCTTTCCCTCCGTGACGGAGGAGTTGAGAGTGCCGTTGAATATGCATGAGCCTGCTTTCTATCCACCGTCCTAAAAACATATAGCTGGCAAACCAACCTTCCAGCCAACGTTCCCAGCCCCACTGTTCGCCAATCAATGTCTACTATTTTTGGTATAAGAATCCATAAATCAAACAACTTTATTTCATGCAGATGAAAATATTTTATTCCGCGGCTTCCATCCGCCGCGAACCGATCCTTCTGTTCCGAATCTTCATTTGCAGCCTTGCCAACGACCTCTGCGCCTTTCATTACTGTCACCTTAATGATGCCATTACATGTCACGCCGTTATAAATCACATTTTCATTATATAAGATATAATTTCCAACTTTTTTAGAAGCGCACGCGAAACGCATTACGCCGGCATATGCATTATCATGCTAATCGTTCGCTTTTCGCCGTAGTTCAAGGTTGCTCATAAAGAATTTATGAGATCCCCGACCGAAGCTTCTCTGAATGCAACGCTAATAAGCTGAGTTCAATCAATCATCCTAAAATGGGTGTCACTGAGTCCGACGACAAATTTGGAGCCCCTCTTTTTCATTTTTCTTAGCCCTTTTTTGACTCCAAGCCTCATCGACCTTACAGATAACGTAGCTGGAAATCATTTTTCATCGACAGCGCCCCCTGATTATCTCCTGTGGTGTTAGCAGTTCCGCAACCAAAATGCAAATCCGTCAGTCTGAATCAGCCATTGATCATTTCACCAGTCCATTAACCGCTCGCGTTTTCGCTTTTCAAGAAACTTCACGTGGCTTTGAGGAAGACCTCCTGCCGCCATCTATGTACCGGCCGGCGAAACGCGGTAGCCATTTTGTTTCTGGAGGTGGCCAGAAGGTTGCCGTGGTGTCGCGGCACACCCGCGCATGTCCATTAGACCCACCTCCTGATCCTCTACCTCAGCGGCTTTTCCCCTCCGGGACTCGACGACGAGTCTTTGATGTCCCCACTTTTTCACCCGGTGACCCTCTCTTTGCTTTTCCCGCCCCACTCGGCGGCCCCGCCGTACTTTGCCCCTCCGCGGCTTACCCTGAAACTTCCCCTTGCGACAAACAGAAACGCACTGTCCTCTCACTTCACCGGCCCAATGATCCCGCCGTCGTGATATTATCACTCCGTTTTACTCGCGATTTATCAGCTTTTATCAACTACATAGCCATAGAACCATCACGTCACTTTACACTTTTTCGTGGTCAACGTCAACGACGACTTCTCCGTTGCCGATCCCCACAGCAATTACAACTGTTATATTCATACAAATTTTATTATTCTCAAAAGGACATTATCTTATTGAATTGTTAACATTTTTCAAGGTCGGGTCTAAGACTTTCCGTTTTCTTTGTAAGAACTGTTTTTCAACTAAATTTTAATTACTTTTAACAAATTAACCTTACGAATTGTTTGTTGCACATTTATATAAATACAAACGACTTTGATATCATTGACTTATGCACTCGAAACATAGTGAAGTCTAATCATTGGATTTTCTAAGAAAAATCTTTAATGTTATCTTAACCTTGTTCCATTATCACTTAGACTTTCAATTAAGTTCAATTAGAATAATATAGAGAACAATCTATTCCACACCAGCTTCTATTTGTCATACCACTGTCTCAAGCTACAAATTAGTATGTACAAAAGACTCAACAGGAGTACTTATCTCAATTTTCCATACACGCAGACTAGGTAAAGATTCAGCCTGACCCTTGAATAGGTGTCTAAGCGACTCCAATGCAGGAGCTACCGGGTCGGAAAGAGCCCCTGCTATTATTTTTGTGGCATAAATTTGAATGGCATTATCTCGCTGCAGCGGCGTGATATCCACGCCGCGTGCTTACATTATCGTCAATCAATAAAAACAAGAGCGACGTACATCAGCTGACAAGCTCTTCGCGGCGTTTGAACCCGCGCTACTGGTTTCGGAAGTGTCGCGCGGAACAGGTACAAAATATCAGAGTAGAATAATCCATCGCGACAAGCATTGGAACGAATGGCTCTCGAACGCCGTCCAGTGGAAGGAAGAGTCTCGCGCAATTCTATTTTCTGTCGTCGTCGTTGTCGTCGGTTAGCATCCTGTTCCTTGCCGTGTGCACACGGAGAGAGTCGCGAGGGAGCGAGTCGGCGTGCGTGAAAAGGACGGCAAATATGGGAAACGATAGAGAATGATAGCGTGGAAGAGACAAGACATGCTTCAGAACGAGATAACGCGAGAGAAAGCGAGAGGGCGTTAGGGCCGGTGCGGGAGAGCGAGAGAGTGCGTGGCAGCGAAACGACTGGGTAGAGGGAGCGAGACGGAGGCACGGGGATCCGATGATAGTACGGTAGAGTGCTTTCGAGGTGAGTGCAGTCGACTCACCAAGTTGCACGGTCTGGTGATTAGCGCCGCCCCCTGGGGACGGTAACCACCAATCGGTGGAGGGCGTCGCGACGCCGCCGTTGCCGGTTCACCCAACAACCACGAACCCACGCTACTGGTCCACACAATCGCGGATAGCAGATAGCGACGAGCAAAGCCACGACAAAAATCAATCACCCGGTGCTTCCTCCTGTTCTAGGCGCTCTCCCGCAACCACGTCGCTCTCAGCCCCGTCTCTTTTTGCTCCGAACTTTGCCTTACGTTTCCGTCTCTGTTGTATCGCTGCGTTTCGTGTAACTTATGCGATTGCCCAAAAGTGTGCGCTCACATGCACACACATTCGGCACGGTTGCCTGTACATGACGTGTCATTTCAAGTCCGAATATTGCGATGAAAAGAGAATTTAGGATTTTGACCGTTTTCAGTTTGTGGTACATTTATGATGTTACCAGACACTTCTAACTGGTTTACCTTTAAGTTAATTAATGGTCATTTATAATTTAACGAAGGTTCTTGCCAATCTTTAAAAGAATGACATAATTTTTGTGAAATTTGGTTAATTCGTATAATTTGTATAAAACACAGATGAAATTATTGGTATGCTTTTTCCCTTAAATTTACGTAAATATTTTTTTACGGTAAAATTTTTATGCATTCAAATTTTGGCATTTAAAAAGTCTTACAAAATAGATCAGTACTCTTTAACTTTTTGTTTCAATTACTTTAATATTTTTAAATGTCGGGAAAAATACAACATATATGTTAATTATTATACGATTTAACATTTTAAATTAACTTTGCGTATTAACTATATGTTGTTCAAAGATACATTTCAAGAATAATATTAAATTTTAAAATATTTTCAATTATGTCGTTTTAAATGTAATTCGTTATTATCTATTTTCTATACAATCCTTTCTATCAATATCAATACTATAATGATAATCGATCATCAAGTTTAGTAGTTAATTCAACTTCAGCAGTCAACTGTCGTCAAAGACAAAGCAACACTTCGTGAAAAAACACAGATACGAATTCATTTGAGGTTGAACTTATTCTCGTCGTCGAAGTTTCATCATCGTGGTTTTATGCCTCAACTTTACTGCGTCGAGCATCGACGATCATTTGCAAATGTTTCCCAGATCGACGACTCGTCTTGCATTTTGATGTCACTAGTTTCTTCTTGTCTTCCACGAAAGGGAAAACTCCCTCTGGCGGAGCACGTGCATTTGCGGATTCTTTTGAAACATCTCGTAACGACAAGAATATAGAAAATTCTAACCTGTACTGAAATTAAAATTATGTTAATCAGAGTGAAGAAATATGATCATAAATATAAAAACGTAATACAGACATTCGTCTAGCTTATACTGATCTTTCTCATAAAACGAATTAGATAGTTATTTCAAACGTTCCCTACTCCTAGATGCAATAATTCATAATTTTCCAACAGAACATCACATCGCGATTTATTTTTAGAACGAACTTAATCGCGTTCAAAGTTCGTTAAGCACTTTTCTCGTGCAATTAATGCAACGTTCGTTATTTACTGCTCTGTTATGATAATTGTTATGTCTTTATTGTTCGGCTGCGTGGTGCACAAACACGTGTCCGTGAATCGATCGAAAGAAAACTGTGTCGGAAAATAGTCGGTGCAAGAAGTTGGAACAGCAAGTGCGTCGAGGCAATTTAACGTCACGGCAAGTTAATTTGCCGCTATACATACCGGTGCAATCATTTTTCCCGATCGTACTTACATCGGTACTTCTTCATTCGGTGCGCCTCAGCGAAATTCCTCCTCTCCGCCCGGCTGAAAAACAACCGCGCCAGAGCATGCGTGCCATAATGAATTTTGATTTCAGAAGCCGAGGTAGAAATTAAGTATCCTGTTCCTTAGTGAGATGGTTAGGTGTTGATTACGCAAACGGAACGAATTATTGTTATAATCATTTTTTAGAATTTATTTGCATTGTCTTTTACGTGTAAAAAATGTTATGAAAAAATGCAATTTCAATTTATCTGTATAACATTGAAAAATCACGTTGTATCAAACAACTCGGCAAAATGTAAGGTTAAAACATAAAAGTACCATTTCTAGGGGTCCTTTTAATATTCTATCTTACAGCAATAAGGTATTTTTATTTAGCTTGCGGCATTTTTATCATTCTATTATGCTATATCCTTTTATGCAGCCATACAAATTCATGTGGAATAATTGTTGTAATATATTGTTATGTGTTTATATCATAATTAACAGCCATTTTGATTGACACAGTATTTGAAGTTTCCGAATACATTTTTACAATTTCAATTATCTTAATTAAATTTTTATCTAAATTCTAAATTCTTAATTAAATTTTTAACTTTGTCTTATTGTTATAAAAAATTATTGATGTACATTATTTCCAAAAGTATGAATCATTATTGTGACGTATGTATTTTCACATGTCATATATCATATCATCTTCAATAAAATATCAAAAAAATATATCATATTCAAATAAAAATTTGTGTATTCATGTAAAATTATTTCAATGATTATTTAACAACGATAAAAAAACAATTGTAGTTAATTGTAGTCATTTATTCAAACCAGCAAATTGTTCTCAGTTAAATATTACAGTTAATACCAATGCAGGTAGCTACTACCAAAAAGATCACAGTTTCATTTCTCACGGAAATAATGACGATACACGCAGTCTCACGATTTTTATTTGATATACGCGCTTGTCTGCGCGCCATTTTTTCCTCTGCCGGCTTCTTCTTCATTTATTTATTATGATTATTTTTTCTTTTCCTTTTCTTTATCGCACGACGACAGACCGAGCTCCCAAATGTTCCCACGTGGCACACGGAGTCACTGTATTTTACAGCCTTTTACGAGCGCACGTAAGCTCTCCTCTTCGTTCGGCAATGACGACTTTTCTCGTACGATCCTTCCCACGATTGTGGTATCTGTACGGGACGTTGCTACTTCTGTATATATTGTCGTCGACGGCTCATAGAAATAAATATTAACGAATGCCAGCGGGAGCAGGAGCGACGAAACAGAGAGGGTAAATTGAACGGCTTCGAAAGTCGAAGCGACTACATAAATGCCCGACCTATAACATTTTACATTGTCTTCGTTTTGATTCATGCGCGATTCTTGAGATCGGGTTTCGGCCGCGACTGAATACAGAAATGAAGACACTGTAATAAGAACTGCTTTGACGGAAATGCTAGAAAAGTACACTTTTTACTCGAAAATTAAAGTTTTTTATCGCAAATTCTTGACTATTTAAATGCTTTCTTTATAACACAAACTTCAATTTTACATTAATAGTGATTACAATGCACAGAAATAATAGCTTTTACTACTTTATAAATAAAATTACTTTTACTACTTTTTTACTACTTTATAAGTAAAATTACTTATTGTTATTATTTTTGGAGTTTTTACTAAACTTTTAGTTTTTTCACTTAAAGCTAGTAATCTTTTTTTCAGTGCATGATATCATATTTAATTATCGTAATAACAATCCTATTTAGATTTTTCAGTTTTTACTAAAGTTTCAATTTTACTTACTCAACGTTTTTTTTGTTTTTTTTTTTTGTTTTTTTTTTTTTTTTTTTTGTTGACGTATTTTTTTTACGAATTTTTTCGATAAAATTGGAAAATCACGTACCAAAACAAGAAAATATTGAAAATATTGGTTGGCTGGCGGGAAATTTATCCGCGAAGGAAATGGGTTAATAAAATTTGGAATCGCGTGGATTTTCGCCGGACGCACTTTCCCGGATAATTTGAGTGCAAATATGAGATGAGAATTTGAAATACAAGTCAGGGGAATTCGGCGAACAGTTTTTATGGATTGTCGAGGGCTGGCTTTTGATTGCCGCTCAGAACTGTTGAAGTAAGGTTTGATTTTTTTTTCGATATTTTATTATCTTCAAAAAATTTTGTAGTTTTTTTAAATTATAGCAATAAAATAAAAACATTAGATCATATAATCGTCATATATTAAAATGTCATATTGTTTTCATATTGTTTTTTTTTCAGTTTTCTCTTGGGCATTCTCGAATAAATTGTTTTCATTCAGAAGTATCGTTGTTTGGTATACAGTATTCAGCAAGACACTAAACATGTGTTTTAAGAGTTTGTTACTTCGTACACGAAGTAAAAAAAGGTATTTCTTTAATTTACGTTTTGCTTGTCTTGTTCATTTCGGATTCAAAACTAACATTTTCAAAAAAATCCTGTTTAAAAACATACTTCTTGAAATCAAAGTGTAACGATATTGTTTAAATTATTTTATGTCAATAAATTACACGCGTTGTAACGAAATTGCCATATTTTTAATGGAAATGAAAACCAATATGGAAAAGTACACTTTCTGATCAGAAACTATAAATTATATCTTAAAATGTATAATTTCGATTGTTTGTTCGAAGAAATAATTGCTGTATACTTCCGTGTGTTAATAATTATATTTAGGGTCGTAATTTTACTTGCTTATTTCTAAATCTTGTGCTAAGATTTTATATTTTCTGTAATTCAATTAATTTAAAATCACAATTTTCACGAGTGAGATTTCTAAGTTCTCTAATGAACATTTACTGATATTGACCAAATATTTAAATGAAGTTAATTAAAAATACTATATTTTTGTTTAAAAAGAACGTTTTACGAATGACAATTGCAGATTCATAAATGTAATTACTCAAGGTATAATGTTTTAAAAGATTCAAAATTTTTTATAATTTGATGTCAAGATTAATATCAGTTGAACGGAAAAGTGTCACTTCAAAGCAAACTTGCAATATGTAATGAAATGCCATGCTTATCAATTTCCGGTGCGAAATCGCATTTGAGTTAAATAGGACGTAGTTAGTCAGGTAAGGTAGAAGTTTGTATGATGGAATGGAATACCCCATGACTGAAAGCATCCCATGGTGATAACGATCTCCCGGCGATTAATTGGTATGACAGTGGCACAGTGCTGCTTTCGGTGTCGACGTCATCGTCCGAAGGGCACTGTCGTCGCGCACAAGCCTACGTACCTTACGTAGACGACACGTTTTATTGTTCTTATGACACCAATAACTCAAAACGTTTTCAGAATACTTTTAAAATTATTTTTCAGACATATAGTGTTCTGTAAATATTGTAAAATGTACTGAAAATTTCGAATCCTATTAAGGTGATAATAATAGTTGATTAAACATATTTATAATCTATACATACATAGTTTATTAGTGTTGGATTTTTTCTTCGATGCTTGTTTGAATATTCAAAAACTGCGGATTTGCAAAAAATGTTACAAAGTAAAATGTTATTCATTGATTTTGATTACTCATCAAAAAAAATTTGAATTTTTTAATAAGAATGTATAAATCTAGATCGAAAAAAGTAAGTATTTTCAAAGTGCATAGAAATAAAAGATTAATAAAAGTAATGGTAATTATTTAAGTAAGCTCAAATTTAGTAGAAATTTCTCAAATGACATAAAACTAATAGGTAAAATAAGAATCATTAACGTAATATAAAAAATGTTTCAACTTTGTTTGCGGAAACTTCTTCCTTAAATTATAAAACCCATTTGTAAGTCGATAAGGTAGAGTGCGCGAGGCCAACAGAGAGATCCGACGGGAGGAAGGGCAGCTACCGGAAGCTTTGAGGTAATGGTTACCTTCATCTCGAGAAAGCTCGGCTGAGCTTTTTGCAGAAAAGCTCGCCCGGTATCAGATGCGCGCTCGGGATTTGCCGCGCGCGCATTTGTGTCGTCGCACAGATGATTCGGTATTGCAATGGCTAGTATCGCTAACTTAGTTAAGGGATGATGCATCACGAAAAAATTCAATCTATAAAACTGACTCCGGGTGGTATTTGGCTCTTTCTTTTATCCGGGGTCGGCTCCATTAGATTGATTACAATTTTATGCCGACTTGTTATATTTTCTCCGGCAACAGCCGAAGTAGGACGATCCATAAAACGCGCGGACCTTAAGTAAGTCTCGGCTGATGGAATAAACAAATAAATTAACGTTGTTACGTTTGCGTACAATTTATGTTCATCGCATTTTATCAGCAAAAGCTAAAAACGAGAGGGAAAAATGAATAAAGGAGCACTTCGAAGAAGATTTGATTTAATCAACCAAATTGTAGGGTTGATACTTGACCAATTACACTGGAAAAAAGGTAGAGTAATTACTAATAGAAATAACAATAAAAGTGTAATCAAAATAATAATAATAATAATATTATTATTATTGTAACAATTAAACTACATTGTAGTTAATGCACCTAAACATAAGTACGTGTTTTTGATCTGCTTTAAAATAAAAAACATATATGTTTTATTTATAAGTATTTATTTCTTCATGAAGAAATGAATGCTAAAAATTTTGTTGATATTGAAGAAATAATTTTGTTAGATTAAATACATTTCTTTTTAAAATGCTGCATATTTGCAGATTGTTTCTCGTATTAAAATTATTATATTATTTACGTGGTTGTACACTGTTAGAAATTATCGCAACAAATTTTAAGAATTTTAAATTAAAATTATTTTTTATTCAAAATTAAAAAATTTTTACCAGATATATCTATAATGTATATGTTTTAGAAATGCATAACATATAAATGTATCTATAAATCATGTTTCAGATAGATGTAACAATATATATAAAATCAAAATATTTTGTACTGTCGCTTATCAGAAAATTGATTGCACTGTGAAGTTAACTGTTTTGTTTGCAATTGTTTAATTATCACGAATGATTTAATTAAAGCGCGCGAATAATTAAAACTGCGCTATCAACTTCATCGAAGCTCCTCTTGGTGGCATGAAATGTTCAAATGTTTAGACGCATGGCGAAATGTGCAATTCATACAGAGCGTAATAAACGAGGCGGGGAAAAAGTGTAGCAAACTAAGAATATGCAAGACATATTTTATACTGATTGCAATCTCTTATTAATTCCTTTTCGAACGCGTTCTTTCTTCTCGTCCGGCGTGAAGTGTGCTATAGTGAACAATGAAGTACGAACGATGACGTTGATTTTTATTAAGTTTACTCGCGGTTGCAGGTTAAAGAAAATTGGAAGATGTAATTAATTGCGTTATCTTTCTATCAACAATAAATGTAATGTTAGTTGAACAAATTAAAAAAAATCCTTGCTGTAAATTGTACGGTAAAAAATATAACATTTTTAGAAGTAAGCAAATGATAATTAAAATATTGTAATCTCAGAAAGAAAGAAATAAAAATATGTATATTGCAAGTTGATCGTTTTATATCAGCCATATTTGTTTGTGAAAGTGTGCAACGTTTTTCTTTTCATTTCTAATATGCAGTTTGATTATAAGCAAATGGTTTTATGAAGTGAGACATACAGTATGGTATCACCTTTTGCATACAACTGATGAACTTGTATGAGGCTTATTGCTAAACTCTGTTTATTTGATCTTAAATAGCCATGGAGTGTGTGAAATTTAAGCAGAATTCTGCTTATGCTTACCATTTATTTTTTCCCGTGTAATGAGTGAGTGATTTAACATATTGAGTTGAGTAATCGACTGAGTTAACGATAACGAAATAATTTATGTAATTCATTACATTAATTCAGTAGTCAAGCAGTTATTTTTATGTAAAGTAAATTTATTATTTAAAAAAAGTATATAGTTATTGTTAAAACTTGAAAGCAAACACAAAAAATAATTTTATTAACAAATATATTTCTATATTGAAGTACTTGTTTACGATTTAAATAAATTTACACTCTTAATATAATTAAAAAACATTAATAAAAATATTATGAACCATCAGATTAATTTTGAAACTTTTTTGTTTGATTCTTTAATTATACTCCTATGAAAGATAAAAACAAAAATTTACCCTGATTGAATTTATAACATAAATCAAGACAATCATTTTAAAGAAGAATTCTAAAATTGCATATATCAGTAGTTATTATTAACTATTTGCCATTTTTAAATATCGATTGATACCAGCGACCAACTTCGGTTTCACCGAGATAGCAGCGATTTTGTCAAAATCGTTCTACTTTGTGTTTTGAGCAGCGTCAACAATGCATCTTCGCGGCGATCTAATCAGCCAGCGAAAAGTAGTCGAAGTACGGAAGTGGCGCGAGCGAAGCGTCGCGTAAAAGGTCGACAAACTATCCCATAACGATTGGCCGATGCTTATCGGCAAATGAATAAATCTCCGCGTTAAAAGATACGCGAAACAATGCGCGGCAGCGACGCATAAATCCCGGCCGTTTATTGGGTCGGAATAAAAGGCTAATATTTATACTGGCTGTCAAAATGCGCTGCGACAGGTCGCATTATATGTGGTGGGCGCATGTGAACGAGTGCATCCAGCTGTTTTTTCGGTACGGGAAAACGGCCGCTTACACAATCGCGCGTGAGCAAAAAGTGGATACGCGCGCGAGCGATAAAACGCAGCTGCGGCGTGCCTCTCATTGCAGGGATCTGCTTCCAATTGGCGCCCAACTTGGGGTCGGCTCGAAAACTTTGGGTCCACCTGCGCCCAAAACGTTTCACCTGCACGCGTGCCACAAAAGTCGACAAGGATGATGTCTACGCCGTGAAGGATACTCGAGAGAAACAGGTCACAAAAGGGAAAAAAATGCTAAAATAGCAGTCTTAGATTGCTGGTTCAAACATTTACAATAATTGAAGTAAATCGATTCACATTTTTTAGGATAAGCCAGAATAGTGAAGGATAATAAAAAAGAAATATATTTATAAATTTTTGAAAATATATCTTTAGATTATATTCAAATATAAGTAAGCCGGTGGGTGGAAATGTAAAAGTGGAATAATAAGTTTTTTCATATAATAATAATTTTCTATGGTCAGAACATTTTTATCAAGTATATTGGAAAATGTAATCTCTTACAACCGATTTTAACTAAGAAGTTTGGTATTTCTTTCCTACTTCATACTTGTTTCTTGAAAACTTCTTATTTTTTGTAGTTTGAAATTACTTGTTTATCTTCAACTTCATATTTTAAAAGATTTTAAACTATTTGTTTCTTTAAAATTTTTTTGCGTAGTTTGTTGACGACTTCTTTATACAATAAACCAATGCTACTTTTATCGTGATTTTTATATAAAAATAATAATAAAAATTCTGGGAAAAAGCAATTTTTCCAATTTCACATAATAAATGTTTGCGTATATATATTTAATTATTTATTTATTCATTATATATTTATTCATCATAAATTTATACATTTCAGCTAATTAACAATTAGTTTTGTTTCTCCGCACCTATCTTAATTTATGTGATCTATTTTTGGGTAATATGTTCTTCGTATATACGTCTTAACTGCCGAATATCTGGGTAAGATGCTAAAAAAATTGTACTAGGTGAGAATCGAACTGATGTGTTCACTATGACTAAACAACCGTTTTTATTCCAACGTGCTAATCAGTAAACTATCTCTTTGACCGAGATGAATATACTGCAGTATTTACAGACTAGTATGTAGCCATTCTAGCCAATAATTGAACAGCATCAGTAAATCTGCTCGAAATCTGGCAAGAGTTTCTTTTGAACTGGGTAAAAACTGGCCTTCTTTCAAATGATGATTTTATAATAAAAAATGTAAAATGTTGAACTGACTTATCATTGACAGTGACATTTTCCTTAAAAATTATGTTCCCAGATAAAATTTATATTTTTGAAAAAACAGTTATTTTATATATATTGAAAATATTACTTTATGAAAAAAACATTAAATGTAAGAAAAAATACATACACAAATATAGAGTATTTACAAAATAGATACAAAACTTATTTGTATTTCTTGTCATGAAGTTAGGCATATTATATTCTTTTCAACAATATATTTTTATTCATGTAGGACACGTGATTCGTATCAGATAGTTTCGTTGTTTGAATTCTTTTACATCTGAAGATTTCAACAGCTGTTTTGTCCGTGCAATACTTTAATCATTTTCGTCAGTTATCAAACACGATATTTTTTGTTACGAACGAAAGCATATTTTCTTCGTAGGTACGTATCTCTCGAAAAAACAATTTCAAGTCTAAAAGCTACAATCTTCACTCGTTTTCGTGCTCCATTTACTGTGTTTAGCGAATTAGGGATTTCGGGATGCATGCCAGGTAATTACAGGCTGCCACTTGTCAAAAAACGTAAACAGATGAGACAATTATGAATTAGGAAATTGGTCTGTGTTTGGAAGAAACTATGATTTGAAAGTAACAGTCGTTTGCTTGAGAGACAAATTGGGTGTTATAATTTGACTGATGATCATTGCCCTTTGGTGGAAAAATATCAATTTGTCAGCTGATGAAAAAATGATACAAACCTAAACTCAATGATTTTGTCTAAAATCAAGAACAGTTTTAATCATATTTAAATTGAACCAAGTAATAAAAAAATGCTGTACATGAAAATGTACTAATTGCTAAAATGTAAATAATACAACACAGAAATATATTATTTAACAAAAATGATTTTAGTATTTTTATCAAATTGAAATAAAAATTTTATTTAAAAATATTAAAATACTCAAGCTTTACTAAAAAAACAAAATATGACCTGCACAATCATCTGACAAATTACTTTATTTAACAAATAACGAATTAAAAAGTTAATTATTTTTCACACTGAAAAAAGGTATAAATTAAAATGCAATACGTTTTCATATAGAAATTACTAATGATGTTCAAATTTATTCAAATAAGTAAAATCGAATTAATTACTAATACCGGTACAAAACAGTTCTTGACCTTTCCAATTAAACCCAACCTCTCCGTTTATATTTTTCTAAGTAATAAATTACAATCGTTACAACCTATTTTTTCGTGCCTCAAATGCAAAGAGCAAAGCATCAGGCATGTAACTTATTTTACGAAAACATAAATCAATTTTCGTATAGTTCCGTTAAAGACGATGTAAATCTATTTCGACGACTTGAACCATCGCTTAATTACAGGTCATTCAAAAGTAAAAAAAATATTTATCAGCGACATCGCCACTTTGTCGGTCGAGACAAAAGGCAACGAGGCCGTACCCCTGAGCAAAATAATAATCTTTAAACTAACCGCATTAGCTACGCCATTCTGGCCACCAATCTGGCTCAAGATAAATCGTCGAAATTTCGTTTAAAAGGTGTCTTTTCAGGATGGCCGGGCGAGCAAAAAAGCTAAACACTTAGATGGAGACATTTCAAATGAATGGGCCCCTCTGGAAATCGTTTCATATTGCGTATTTGACCAGTCTGCGAATCACCGGGAAAAGAAGTCCGAGCGCACCTTGCATGGCAGGTGCCTTCGCGCAGACTGTCCCTTCGACTTGGTAAGAGTACGCACTAGACGTACTTAAAAATATGTTAGCGCTGGACGCGGCGTAAATACCATGACCTCCGTGATAATGATCTAAAGAGAGTCCCGGCAAAAGGTGATAGCGTCAGATGCTACGAAAGAGGTGTAGCTTAAGGGAACGCGTGACCCTGAGTTGCGTCCATAAGTCCAGGCTACGCGTGCGGTTGGAACGTTATTTCACCGTTGATTAAAATGCAACCGTATCTGAGCGCAGTTAGGCGCAATTACTGTTGCTGTGTGAAAATTCGATCCTAATGTAAAAACAAGTGTTCTAAAGCGTGTAATTTGATTTCACACAATCGATTACACACAATCGAAATATTTGATTTTTGCTCTATATCAATATTTATAGAATGAAGAGTCCTATAAAAACATGATATTTTTTTGGCATTTCAGACATCAAAAATGGAAAAAAAGACCGTCGTTTTTGTAGCAAAAGATAAAATCAATAATCTTTTCTCTGTAAATCGAGCAAAATTCACTTAACTTTGACTTCATTATGGTATTGTATTTATTGAAAAAATAAACTTGTGATAAATTCACAAAATGATTATGTATAAAATTTTTTTATTTAATGGTTTAAATTAACAGAGTTATTTTGTTGTATTGACGAAATTCATTACAGCGTGTAGTTTTACACAGTTAATATATCATCACACAGATTATATACACTGCAAAAACAAGTGTCTTATTTGAAGACACTTTTGCAAAGACACTTTTGCTGCCTTATGGTTAGACACAATTTGTGTCTAAACTAAGTGTCTTAAGCGATTTAAAACGTCTGTGGTAACCTCT
>JABFOV010002837.1:0-18352 GCA_022817685.1 Aradophagus sp. ZL-2020 | reverse complement strand
GTAATGAGTAATATATAATACACTGTTAGTTCATGTATGAAAAAAAAGAACAATAAAAAAGCATAATATCTATTTTCAGTTATTTCTTTACATAATGTCCAACAAATTAGTCAGTAAACAATGTCACCAGACTTCGATTAAAATATATGATGACCGCAAAAATTTGATCTTGCCATAGATTATTGTATGTTGAAAATTGTTTGTAGTTCATTCGTTATTTTGACTTCAACTTGAAGTCGTCATGCTTGTTGACGTCTAATGACTTGTCAAACAAAAAACAGGAATAGCAAATCACGTTAAATATGATCGACGGTCCTATAACGTTTAATAATAATTTATAGCTTAATGGTCGCACCATTGAGTAATAAAAAGCAGGCCCAGTAGCATGGCGCCAGATTTTGATGCCGACTGATTCGCCCTTCCTTCATTGCAGGTCGCGCTAGTAAACGTTGTTCACATAAAAGACAGTGTATGCACGCTGCCCACGTCGATCCTCGCGCAATATTTGAAGCAAGCTAACGGACAGTTGTCTTGTCTTAAGGTAAGCCTCGTCACGATTTGTTCCCAAGTGGGGTTGCTTTGACGCGCCTTGAGAACAGTTGTTTTTTATACATGATGGCTAAATGAAAATCATGACTACCTTAAATCCATATGAAATTTAGACCAGGTCTAATGGCAGTAAACATGGCAATATTGGTTTTCCAATACCCTTCTGTTCCTTCCCTGGTCAAACGGCCATAACGATTCATAGAAAAAAATTTATCTATAGAACCGTATGTCATTAGCAACAGAAAATTCATATTACTTGTATGGAAATCCATAAATTTTCTTTGATGAATCTTTGTATCAGTTGCTATGACCCTTTAACTAGGATTCTGATACCAGTTCTAATCAGACATATAGAAAATATGTAAATTATATTAGTGTTAATAAAGCCATAATCCAAAATGATCTTAACAGATTCTTCCAGCATTGAAATAAACGACAGTTTGACAAATAATTGATAATCAACAATTAATTTTTTACAGCAACTGTATCTGGCGACCGGAAATTCAACGAACTATGACGAAACGGACGTGTCTAGTGGACTAGGTCCGGCGTTGGCGTTAGCTGAACCGTGCAACAATAATGGCGGCAACAGTCGCGGAGCTCTCGTGGCGTCCGGAGCCGGTGATTCCGAAGGCTCTCTCTGGAACACGGCTGGCGAGCAGCTTTGCGTGGTGTGCCAGTACTTCCCGCTGTCACGCGCTCTTTTGCCCTGCCGACACACGTGCATCTGCGCCTCGTGCTTCGGCAAGCTCGACCGCTGTCCCATGTGCCGCAGTCCCATCAAGAGCTACTTTTGCATCCGCGGCGAAGAGTACATGCCGCCGGAAAAGGAGGTTAATCCATGCAAGCAGAGGCGAACGGGTGCCAATCATGGCCCCTCACACTGGCTCCATGACTGGAACGACCGGCTTACTGATTTTCTTGGCTTCGCGCGATAGAACGGTCACCTAATATTCACACGTGACGTGTGTTCCGAGCAGTCAGAGGGTTCAGAGGTGTGTACATTAAGACAAGTTAATCGCGAAGAAAAGAATCGACGAAGAAGACATCAGCGATTTTTAAGGTGATTCCTCAAATCATTTTACGTTGGAGAATGCTGCTGTGTTGGATTATTTGTGATTTATTTGAGACGAAAGTGGTTACAGCGACGTTTACATTTTAAATAAACAGCGAAATTACCGATTCAGCAGTTACAAGCGTTTTTGCAAATAATTTTGCAAATAAAAGGATGTGAGGAATCATATTAAAAAGCTGTCTCATTTCAAATTTGCAGATGAAATTTATTCTATTTCAGTTGATCGCTAAAAATTATCCTACTGACCGATGAAAATTATTTTATTTTATATTTATTGATAGAAGTTATAGTATTCCAAGTTGATGAAAACTAACAAATTATGATTTTATATGTGACATACGTTGTATATAAATTTTGAACGGAATAATTTTTGAGAAAAGCTTTAAGATAGTATCAACAACGTTTTGTTTTTTTGGAGATCGGTTGTTGCTTGGCAAGTGGAGAAAAGCAAAAACTAAATTTACAATGAGTAAAGGACATTTGTAATTTTCGAAACATACCTTGAGCATGATTTTTACTATAAAGTATTGGAAAAAGTACAATAATATAATGTATTACATTATATTGTGAATTATTTGTTAAAAAAAAAAAGAGGTATATGATTTAGTGAACATCATACCCTGTACTTCTTGCAAAAGTAATAAAAGTATTACATTTTTCCCTTCAACAATACGCAATACAACCCAAAAAATTGTTCAACACTTCACCAAGCGCGTACTGAGATTTTGATGAAATATAAATTTTATAATATTTAATTATCTATAAAATTATTTACTCTAAAGTTTAAAATAAATGTAAATAATAGTATTTATACAAAATTAATAAAGTTTTAAGGAAAAATTATTATAAATAATTTATAAACATGTCTCATAGTAATTAATTTTGTAATAGTTTAATACTTTTAGACGGTCATTAATAATTACCTAATATACATGTTTAATTGATTAATTTTCATTAAAACTTCGTTCTGCGTGTAAGTGAAGTTATTATAAAAGGATCATATGAGGTGGTATTCGTCGATTTTGATCAAGTGCGGTTTTCACAATAATTACTAATAAAAAAATCAGTATATGTATCCATGTCGTCAATGGAGCTTTGTTTACAAATTACAAATGTCATTTTTTGGCTAACATTCTCATCTCAGTGGGTTTATGATGTGATTTGGATGAACATTATTGAAAAATGAATAATTATCAGAGTTGTCAGTAAAAAAAAGATAAAAGATCGCCACCTCAATCCATTTAATGTGTTGGCAATATTTTGTCTAGCAACTCTAATAATTATCCTTTTTTGTTTTACAGCATTTCTGCATAAACTCAATAAAACTTTAAAGTTTGCTAAAACAATTGCAGACAATGTAACTTTTAAACAAGAGCTTGTTCAAAAAAAAAAAAAATAATAATAATAAAAAATAAATAAATAAAAAAATAAAAAAAACTAAACATATATACATTTTTTTATTACAATGTTTAGAAATATGTACTATTAAAAAAATGGATGATTATCAGTTCAAAACCTCCTTTTTAGATGTTTTGGTAACGCCAAGACATGTCCATTTCTTTGTAGCATAACAATCTGTTGCACCTATTGCAAAAATATACCCACGCAGCGACCATATCTCTGGTCACATTCTTCCCCCTTCAATTTCTTTATATTTTATTTACCCTTAGCCCCTTTCTTTATCAATGTAACGAACTAGTACGCAATTCGATATTGCACTCTGTAAAAGCGGCATTCGCGAGATTGGGAACTGACATTTGCTATTACAAAAATATAATTGCTTTAAAAAAAATTATTAATTAATAAATAATTAAATGAACATTAATAAATATTAAAGTTCATTGAATTGAAATGACCCACATTGAACGCATTTATTGAAATAAGTACTTTCTTTATTACCATATTTTTACAAAGCTTTCGCCTACATGTCAGATCCCAATAGAGCTGTCATTCGTAAGTCACGAATTAATTACATCGCAGTGATTCCGCCGAGATTTTTCGACCTTGGCTTTGCGATGAGCGAGTCTTCCTTTATTGTATCTAGGTAGCGCTCATGCTACTAAAACATTTGAGCAGACTCGTGTAATGTGGCAAGCACAAGTTGAGGTTTTTCATTAGCCTGGCTGAGTTTGTGAAACTTAATTATTTTAAGAGCAACTGTTTTTAAAGTTGCACTATTATTTATAATTTATCTCTCTTGTAATGACAGATTATTGTTCGATTTTTTCAGCGATGACAAAATTAAATTTTTGAATTCAAGAAGATTTTTATTTTAAGAATGTAACGTTTCATATCGTTTTTACTGACACAAACGTACTCAATCAAGAGTTAAATAAGTTTAAGCTTTTTTTCAAGTTTTTTTTCAGTCTATGCCTTCTTGAATGAAAAAATAAAGTATTGCCATCTGCCTGAAAACCGAAATTGAAATGTAATCTTTTTTGATTAGGATAAAGAAGCTTTGATATTTTTTGAAATTTATATTTAAATTAAAATATGTGTAATTTCAATAATGTTTTGCAGGATACTTTAAATGCGTATACAATTACAAAACTATATTATATTTTCACAACACGTTGTCATGGAGAAAGTAGCCATTTTCCCCACTAGTGAGGAAAGTGGTTATTTCTCTCACTTGTGACTAATGTCACTCGTAAACAAAAAAAAACCACTTTCCCCACTTGTGGGAAAAATGGCTACTTTCTCCATGACAACTTGTTGCGAAAAGTTCTGTTTTCCACTTGTGGTAAAATGTACTATACTGCCGTTCAGAATAAAAAAGATTAATCTTTTTATAGAAAACCATTTTAAATGTGCTTATGAAGAAAAAGAGATATTCTATAAATAAATAAATATTTTTATAAAGGAATTTAAAAATGATTTTCAAGTTAATTAGAAAAGGTCAGTGTCCTTTGTTGTCAATAGTAATAGTATATTATAGTTTTGTAATTGTAATAAAAAACAACAGCTTTTCATTTATTTATTATTATAATTATATGATCTGTTGATTTGACAAATTAATTTATGTCGTTGAAGTCGACTTTTATTGTTTTCTGAAAAAGTTTATTCATATTAATTGAATGTAAAACTCAATGAGATTACTTTTTGAACTCAAAAAAGTAAATCAAACTAAATTGTTCAGTTGTTCACATATAAAAATGTCGTCAGTTTTATTTTTAAGTTTGTAGACTTTTTGATGTCCAAGACACCAGAGGTGTCAAGTTCGCTTGACATTTTTTTTGTGTCTTAGAAAGAAAAAAATGTCTCAAAACGATATGCTTGTTTTTACAGTGCAACGTTGAAAGTTCAACGAATTTGAACGTAGGTCAACTTTTAGAATAAACGGTTGTAATTTTACTTCAAATTGAACTTTTTTGGCACAAATAGATGTTACTGCTGAATGATGGAAGAAATGTGTAATGTCTTTATTTTCATAACATTTGAAGGCAATCGCCTTTGGAATATTTTCAAGTTCAAATTCTTTGATTTCCCAACGCTGCAAACATCCTGCGCATTAATATAATTAATTAAACATTAATATGTTCATACTCAACTTGCACCACAACGAGTTCGAATAATTCCAAATGTATGAAAATGTTTATAAGCAAGTAAATTAAAATACCTCGATCTCGTTAAAAGCGAAAAATAACTCATTAAGCTAACTTTTATACTAAAAATGATTGTGTCCCTTTATTTAAAACGTACAAGAAATGAACTCAAATGTATTGGTGATGAAAAATTGACTATTACTGCATATTAATCATTGAATTTGAAAAAAAGAAAAAAAAAGAAAAAAGAGGAAAGAAACGTAGTTATAGAAAGCGTTTGAATCAAAGCAAGTTATTGATTCGGTTTTGTTACATTTAATGTAGCATATCGGATAATTAATGAAAATATGAAATTATTTTGATACAAAGTTATGATTTATCCTCCGTAAGTCATAATCAGTGATCAATCATTTTATTAGTGTAGAATAAATGATCAATTTTGTAAACAGAACGAAATGTTAATTACATAGTAATGAAAGTTAAGCCTAAATTTAAGGCGATATCATATATAAGTTGTAAATACACAGACTGTGATAATCTTGATAATGTATAAGCGACAGTGGATTGCGTTCTTTATTGGATGGCAAATTTGTGATCACTTTCACAAATTTCATGTTCGAATGACGGATAGTACGGAGAAAAATCGAGACATATTTTGACTGGTAATATTTCTTTTCGACGTTTAAAACTGATGCATACAATAATATTTCTTTTAAAATACATGTGTTTTGATTATCCAATGTTTAAGAGTGAAAAAATAATTATAAAGCAGCATTATTTTTATGAACGCATTAGTCGATTTTATATAAGATCTAGAAGCGAAAGTGCAAAAATAATAAATAAGAGTTTTCTTTGTTAAGCAAATGAGAAATAATAACTTGCCAATATTTCCAACAAAATTTGTCCGACGTTTGTCTTCCTCGAGACTTGCAGATTTTAGCCTAAGACGACTGGTGTTTGTCACGAATGAATGTCGTTTATGGCTTTTCACAATCGCAAAGCGCTAGTGAATCATCATTTAATGATGAATGTTGTATGTAAATTATATTATTTATAACTTAAGGTCTCTCAGTGAAGTCAATGTATTTTAGTAGAACAATTTAAAATCCCGTATTAATTTATATCACGATATATTCCAGTATTGTATTAGTCCCTCATACAAAAATCGACACAGCCGTATGACGGACTTGCACACAAATATTAAATAAAGAGAAATGCTGTTCCTAATGTTTTGATGTCATTTATTGCCTTGTTTTCGGATCTTATCAAAGAAAAAAGTGATAGAGTTGATCCGTTCTCTTATAACTTTGTAATTTCGTTTACTTTTGTTGCAATTTGAAGTATCTGTAATGTCGGTAAACTGCGATATCTCGACACGTCGTCTCTCCTCGTATTATCGACGGGAGACGACCAATCAGGAGACGAATTAAGGCGTTACGGCCTTTTCGACCATCCGCAACCAACTTCCGCGTTTCATGAACTTTTTATTTAGGGAATTAAGACTTAATTATTTAGCGATTAATTAAGTACAAACAATGACATATTTTAATATAATATATAAAATATTGGAAGTAATGTAATAATAAATAATATACATTATTTAAACTTTAATTAAATCATTTTTATTATATATTAGATTACTTTTTTATATTATGTATAATTCCATAAAAGATTTATGATTAAAAATATTCAATAACGCATAGCATTTAATAAATAAAATAAAGTAATATCGAAATATCGATAAGTATGATATCGATATTTTAAAGTCAATATATCATAATATCGATATTAATTTTGTTAAATATCGATACTGTCGAATATCGATATTTTTTTTTGGAAAATCCCTACCGTATTCTCGAAGCAATGGAGGCTCTTTCGATAATTTAGTGAACGTAACCATTATACACAAGCAACGTAATACTACGTTTGCGAATGAAAGTTTTAAATTGGTTTTGATTCGTCGTTAAATTTGATTGATCGAATTTACACAAAAAAGTGTCAAGTCAAGCCAAATTTGATTCGTTCGTTCAAAGAATATGATAACGTGTCTTGAAAACTTTCGAGTTTGACTAGATAAATTTACAAACGTAACCATTGTACAATTTGCTCCTTAATTACGTTCAGAAATGTATCAAGTAGAAATCGACAGTTTTAAAATATAGTCACGGTCCCAGTATTATGTTTCTATAAGCTTACAGAGCTCTGTCTTGTGTTATTCCTAAACTTGAGAATTTATTACTACTGACGCAACGCTTCTTTCAGGCAATATAAATTATGTCAGATGCATTTGAAGAAATACAGGCAATCAAAATTAAGAGAAATTGTTTGAGAGAAAAATTGCAAAAAAGAAAACGCGAAAGACATGAATTATTTAGTCTCACATCGATATCAAATATTTCTTCCTCACCGACATCTGAGTCTTCTCAAGATCAAAGTAAGTAATTTACTGTTTGGTTAGATTCAACGTAAACAAACATAACAGTGAGGAACGAACTGGATACTGGCATTCGACAGATTTCCTGATTATGGCTTTTGGTCTATAGCCATTAAAGACAACAACAACAACAGCGAGGAACAAATGAATGACAGTTTGCTAATGTTTAAGAACGCATTGTAACTTTGTAAGATTAAGCTTTATATTTCAAATTATGAATAATATATTGAATAATATATAATTAAAATAATTTGTCATTAATGAATTAGAAAGAGATTAGAAATTAGAAATTCCGCTTTTTATAATATAATATTAAATTATAAAATTAATCTATATTCATCTTTAATTCAAAAAAATTGACAATAATAAAAACTTGAGACAAAGTATGTAAGAACCTATCCCCTATTAAAGTCCTTATACTATATAACAATTGATAATATAACAATTGAAATAAAATAATCAATTAATACTAACAAAAATCTAATAAATGTTTACGAAGAAAACATAAAAATATTTACATATTTCAGAATCATGCCCATCTCGACTAGATTACAATGAATATGAATTAGATATATTATACGTTCTTCAGGAAAGTACAGCAAATTTACCATTAACTTCGGCTGACATTGTAGTACAATTACGCAAAAATTTAAGTGCTGACGTGTCTCATTCGGACATAAATAAAATTTTGGAAAAATTTGCTGCTCAAGATCTCATTAAGTAAGTTCTGTTCACACAAAACAGTTTTGCTTGGTGGTATAATGTGTAGTATAACGACGTTGACAATTGTACTCATTAATTTATTAATTTTTGCAGAATCAAAGAAGTTACCGAAGATGGAATTTTCGGTTATACCGTTTTATCAACATCAGATTCATCGTCCATTCATTTTTACGACATGGTCAAAAAGTCAGATGACATTGAAGCCACTTCTAATATTTCAGAGGGAAGTCCCTCGAGTGAGAAACAAGCCAAGCTTGATAAAAAGAGCACAGAAGATATTCTGTCGCTGATCTCGATGCCAACAATTCGTGAGAAAGAGAGTAAAAAAGTTGGTGAACAAATATTGGATTTACTTTCCAAGCAAACATCTAAAGAAAAATCTCTAGCCGAAAGATTCCGTTCTCAAGGAGGAGCTCAGGTCATGGAATTTTGTCCGCATGGAACGAGAATCGATTGCTCTAAATTAGATGTCGGAGATGGATTCATTGGCAAATGCAAGAAATTACACTTTAAAAAAATTATTCAGTGCCACACAGACGAATCGCTAGGAGACTGTAGTTTTTTGAACACGTGTTTTCACATGGATACTTGCAAGTAATTAGAAAATAAAATCTATTTTTTACGTCAGTAATATCAAATTGCCAGTATTTGATATTACTGACGTAAAAAATAGATTTTATGCAAATATTTTATATATATGCCTAATGATACCTTCTTATTTATACATCCCCTTTTTAGATACGTCCATTATGAAGTTGATAATCAATTACCTTTAGACTCAACAAATACTGGTGGTAATGGAGTCAGTGAGCACAATATTCATCCATCAAGTAGTTCTTTATCTGAATCTACAATAATAAAAAATGTTCCTGCCAACTGTCCTGGTAGCACAGATCTAACTTTGTATCCTCCACAATGGATACAGTGTGATCTTCGTTATTTAGATATGACTATTCTTGGTAAATTTGCGGTCATTATGGCAGATCCACCATGGGACATTCACATGGAACTCCCCTATGGTACAATGTCTGATGATGAGATGCGACAACTTGGCATTCCAGCATTGCAAGGTTTGCATTAATAATCGAATATCATTAAACGTAATTTTTTAAATGTTTACTTTTTGTAATAAAATAAGTGATACTTAGAACAACGTGACGAACAAAAGATAACAAATATTTAAGTCTAATAAATTGCAGAATGAAAATTATAGAAATGAAAATTAATTTTTTAATGAATTTTTTACAATTTCTTTAATTTCACCACACTTAAATTGACTGAAATTTGTAGATGAAGGACTCTTGTTTTTATGGGTTACTGGACGAGCTATGGAACTAGGTCGCGAATGCTTACAATTGTGGGGCTATGAACGAGTGGACGAAATAATTTGGGTAAAAACGAATCAGTTGCAAAGAATCATTCGCACAGGAAGGACTGGTCATTGGTTAAACCATGGAAAAGAACACTGCTTGGTTGGAATGAAAGGAAACCCAAAAATAAATCGCGGCTTAGATAGCGACGTCATCGTTGCAGAAGTGCGTGCTACTAGTCACAAGCCTGATGAAATTTATGGTATAATTGAAAGGATGAGCCCAGGTACAAGAAAAATTGAACTTTTTGGTCGACCACATAATGTTCAACCTAATTGGATTACTTTGGGCAACCAGGTTGAAGGAGTTCATCTTGTCGACACGCAGCTGATCAAAGCATTTAAAAAACGTTACCCAGATGAAAATTTAATAATGAAACCGACGAAGACATAGTGAAAATGTGTTCAATCTTAAACATCTGTACAGATCTCTAACATTTAGAGCAGAATTATTTTTTTGAATGTTTGACCCTGTATGATGATTCTTTTTTTTCTGTTTTGTCAACAAAGTTGTTTGAAACACCATTTTGGCAATATCGTATGCGGGGCACATGTGTCACCTCATTTGCACTATGGTTTATACATATGCTCTGTTAGTGTGGCTTCATCGCTATATTTTCACTAGCCAGATCAGCCCACTACACCTTGGTTAAAATGAAAAAGACAATCATGAAATTTCATAGTGGATAATTCATAATAAATTCTATGATGAGTTTTCTATGGATATTTCGGTATTTAATAAGGAATCGTTATAAATTATTGTGATGGTATTGTAATCCAAAATAACGCACAATGCAGTTGTATTAAAAAAAAAAAGAAAAAAAATGTAAAATAAATGAAATAAGGTTGATCATTTCGTTTTGAGCACGACTGCATCAAACTTGTTTTGTTTTCGCAACAATACTTTTTCAATCATTTTTTTACCACGTTTTATTTGTTAAATCATGACATATATCTATTTATTTAAATACTCATTTTTAGATTGAAATACAAAATATGTTCGCTATATCTTCTTTAACTGAAATAATACCAGACTCCTAATGATAATTATCATTATCACTGTTATTATTATCATCATCACTATCATTATTAATTCCCTTTAATATTAAAATTTACTGAATATATTTTAAGTTATGTTTATTCCAATAACTAAATAAAACAACATTCAAATGAATTCAAAGTGTATTTAATAGAGCATTTTATTAAGTTAATCTGAATTATGTATGTTGTAATAAAGTGCTTTGCTGACATGACTTTGAAATATTAATTAAAGAGAAAATAATAATTTAGCATTAAAAGTTAAGCTGAAATATTGTACGTACTGAAAATAAAAATACATAAGGCATTTTCGACTTTAAAAAATTCGAAAATGTGATTATGGTTCTGTTTTATTTTTTATTACGCACTTTGCTGCAAGACTCCTGTGACCTTGAATGGTGTTTAACATAACAATATTTACATAATCATTTTCACCATTATTTTCATTTATTAAAGGTTACATACAGTAATAATCAAACTAGAATTAAAAAGACGAACAATTCAATTTCATTATTAGCCATATTAATCGAAGTAATATATTTTTATTAAAGATATTTAAAAATATTGTCATTGTACAAGAGTATCATAGAAATTGTCATCATTTATAATAAATTTAAGCTTACAACTTTTGTTATAACATTATTCCACCCAATTATAAAAAGTCATTGTGATATTCAGAACTTTATTTGAAATTCTTATTTATAACTTCAACGTTATGTTCAATTAAATGCTCAGATCATTGCGCAGTAAATAATGCAAGAAATACCAAAGTTCCCGTTCTGAAGGTGCAAGAAAAGCCAAAGTCAAGTTAAAAAATTATGATTATTACTGTAAATAACTTTGGTTTCACATGCTGTTATGACTGAACATTGGAATATTTATCCATCTTAGAAGTGGACAAAAGTGGAATGATGTGCTCTTTGGGTAGTAAAATTTTAAATGCTTTAGGACAAAAAGTTTAAATTCACCGTTTGCTTCCACAATTTGCACAACAGTGTACATACCTTGTGCGCATTAGCGCTCTTAAAAGTAATATACTGTTATATAATACGTGCACAGTTAATTGGGCCATATCATCCCATTTTTGAGACAGAAAATATTTATTTACAGATCGTATCAGGCTAAAATCTTTGAAGGCTAAATTTACCACAATCAGACAATACATTCCTTTTCTTGATTTTACTTTACCGTCTTCGTATGTTATATTTAATTTACCATTCTAGGACTTTTATTTGATCTCAAAACAGAATATTTAACATCACTCAAATGTAATGCTGTAGGGCTACTAGATGTTAACTTGTAACATGAACTGTTAGCAACACAAATTAAAAGTGAGTTGAATTTTGTATCATCTTCCGTTTCATTAATGAAATCCTAATTTATAATTGTTCACTTGCCGTCCTTATTACGTAATTAGCTATTAAGTCTCACATGTTTTCTAGCACTTGATACAACAAAACTTAATACAAAATAATAACAAGTTTAAACTATAACTAAACAAAATAGAAAAAACATAATTTACTCAATTTTTTTTGCTATAATAAAGACGTCTATCTTAATCAAGGTTCAAAATTTTAGCGTTACATCGTTGATATTTGCGATAAAAACGTTACAGGAAACCTATAGCGCTTTGAAAAATGCGTTACCCGAACTAACGATGTAACGCTGAACGTTAATATTTATTAGGAAACCCTGATCTTAATACGTACAAGTAAAAAGAGAAATGTGAAATGTGAGATGATTATATGGAAAATTTCCACACAATCATTTCCACTGGAAATCGTAATGATTGCAAAATTTGTTTTAAATATCGACATTATTTAAGTTGGCAGCAGACCCTGTTGGTAAATCAGGTGAAATGAATTTTCCTATTGGTTGAAGTGCTTTCTGCTGTTCAGCAAGTTTTCTCATTTCTTGCCTTAGTTTAGTCAAAATTGCATGATTTGGTTGGTTTACAGCCGCTTTTCCTTGTAACAAAGTGATTTCTTGTTCTAACTGTTTTTTCTCTTTAAAAGACTTAACGCTACGTGAACCGTATAAACGTAATAATGAGCCCCAAGAATTAATGTGGGGATGTAATCGTTGCAAAATGGCTTGTGCTGCTCTTTGTTTTCCATCTTTTTTATTTCGGCAAATCTAGAAAGGAAATGTAATGTTGTGAAACTTACTTTAGTTTAGTTATGATTAAAATTTTATCTGAATCTGATTTTTATAAAAGATATGAGAGTATAGATACAATATAATAGATTTATTTAATAAACGTATTAATTTTTTTAATAAACGTACCACTGTAGCTTCGTGTTTACCAGCACGCATTGTGAATTCATTACGCTGGTGCTTCAAAGTGTTAACAGAATAATTAATATGCATATCTCCCAATCCAAAATTTCTTTGTAGGCACGTGATCAAAATAGCGTGTGGAGATGGTTCCGTAGTTTTAGCGCAAAACTCTGCGACTCTTGGATCAGTGATTGAAATGTCATCGAAAAATGATAGATCAGCATCGTTGTTATTTTTGGATGCTTTTATGGTTCGATCCGTGGTAGTGGTATCGCCGTTCACATCCCCAGATATTTTATCCTTCATCTGTGGTATCAAAACTTCTAGAGTTTTACGTGCAGCATTTGCTTTCGCTTGCTTTTTGCTACTGCCAAAACCATTTCCATATTCAATATCATTTATGCAAACTATTGCAGAATAAGGTGTCGCTGCATTTTCTAAAGGTATTAGGAAAATTTAAATAATTAATAGTGTATCAATTTTAATTTACAGTCAATATCAATAATTTATAATAAATTGATTATATTAAGTTACATTAAGGAAAAAAGAAAAACATAATTTAAAAAATGTAATACCTAATTCCTTAAATTTATATGTTGGTTGTTTCTTTAATGCATGTTGAACATATTCGTGCAGGATACAGACATAACTTTTTCCTGATGGATTCATAATCCAATGCTTAGGTGGTCTGTTTCCGCTGCTGTCCTCTTGACTTCCTGTATTACTACCAGAATTAGAACCACTGGTTATTGGAAATGTTATTAATTTCGTTCCATCTGGTAAAGTTGGTCGTTCTAGTTGCTTGTTCCTCTTTTTATTCTTCGTAAATTTTCTTCTAGCTGACCAGGACCTAAAAAAGCAATGATATTTCAAACCGATTTCATGATTGGAAAACGTAGCAAAAAATAATTTTATTACTTTTACTTTTAAATTTGAAAGTAATATCCTGAAGATGTAAAAGATGAATAAGTCCTTAATATCAACACTTTTACTTACTGGAATCTCATTACTTTGATTGACTTAAAGCGAAACAGAGATGAGCAGTATTCTCTTAATTGTTCACTGTCCAAAGAATGCGCCACTCGATTCTCTTGTATAGTTTCGATTTTCGCGCTAGGCAGATTTTCATCAATTGGCACTCTCTCTTTATTTCTTTGTATTTCTTCTTCTTCTTCTCGTAAAGCTCTTTTGTACTGTAAACATGGTACTGCACTTACGGGTACCTCATGCTTTCGCACACTACCTGGCCCTAAGAAGTATGGTTTAGACAATGTACAAACTCGAGTGTTCTTGTGCAGATAAAGCGGCATGCCGCTGTTATGCGTAACTTGGACCCATCCTTCCGGAAGAACATCAAAGTGATTATGGCCAATTTCTAAAAGAAATTTTAATTATCACATTTCAAAATACTCTTAATAAATTCATTGTTACATAATGTTTAAACTTAAATAACATTGTGTGACTATAGAAAGTTAATCTCGCCAATAACAAACAATTTGTGTAACAATTTCAATTTAATATAATTGACAACGTTTCGATGGACAGGCGATCATCATCAGGTCAAATAAATGAACTTTTTTTTAGTCGCATTTCGCAACTATCAATATGTTAATATATTAAATAACATTGATATGTTTAATTTTTTAAGACAATTTTGAATGCAACAGCTTACATAAAACGCGTTATTTTTTCAATGATTTTAAAGAAATCTTGCAAAAAAGTTGTTCTGTAAAAAGAAGCAAAAAGTTTGCGTTCTCCAACTTACCATCCAAAACGAGTTTTTCTTTTTCCTCATAAGGAACTGGATCATCCTTATCGTTTTCTTTTCGTTTCTTCTTATATTCTTCCGATAGACCTGATATAAATTAAAACGTAAAAAAAATACGTAATACTCGAAAACACATTAAATATACTTTAAGAAAAGAAGAAAAACTTACTCTCCTCCAACATTGCTTCGATCTCTTCGTCTGGTACATCTGAATCTATACTCTCATTGGAATTAGTATCATTGTCGCTAGTTTGATCCTGGTGTCTTTCTAAATCATCCAGAACATCAAACTGTCTCAACTCATCAGACATGGCACTGTTGTAATTGATACTGTTTTCCGTTTCGGAATCGTCGCCAGAGTCAATATTAACTTCTTGTTCAGTAAGTTCCGTTCGAAATTGGTCTTCTTGATCTCGATAGTAATCCTTATTGGTCAAATCTTCATTCGTTTTGCCAATTTTTTCGAGTGCCAGATCACTTTTCATCTTTTTTTCAGAAGTGCATGAAAGATTATGGGTGTTGACTCCGTATGAACTTTGTTCTGAACACGTTTCTGTATCTAATTTTGGCATTTTGGATGAGTTTGATTCAGTCTTTTCTGTAGAACGTTTCATGATTCCGCTGCTTATAATAAAATTTATCACAATACTGAGTTTACTTCAGAACCTGCAATCACAGCTTAAAATTTGTTTGTGTCCATTAGGACAATCTTTTTAAGTAATATTAATAATAATGATAATGACAATAACAATAATAGTAAAAGAAATATTTGCAGAAGAGAAACAAATGCGATTAATTTAATATTATACAAACTTAAACTGTATTATAATATTACGACTATATATTTAAATATTTATTAAGGATGATAAAAGTGAAGATAAGAGATGATATGCAGGAAGCAACAAAAAAAAAAAAAAAAAATTATACAATAACGGTAAAAAAGCATCACTTATTAGTTTAAAAATAACGATTCTTCTTTCTTTCAAACAGAAGCTTTTTCAGTACTTGTTTTCAATCCAAAACAATTAATTTAACGTGTGAGGTTTATTACTGTATTTATCGCCATTACTGTACCTATTATTTTCTATTACTCCTTGATCTGGGATATCTTTATAGTTTATTTATTTTATTTATTATACTCACATAGAAATTTCCTTTCTTTCTTTTTGTTTGCGAACTTTCTTTTTGTTAATTCTTATTTAAACACTGTTATTGCATTTTTTGGGCTTGATTACTTAAGTTTAAGTTAAAATGTTTTTTCTAATATTTATTGTGTGATAATTTGATTTATATTTATATTTTTATTGTAATTATGGATAAACATTCGAGCTTTGAGTCTAGCCGTTGTGTGTCATGCTTTGTAATACTGATATAGTTTCTTCTTCTTCTTCTTTCTTTTTTTATGGCACCTAACTCAACTGAGTTCATACGGCCAATGTAACTGATATAGTTTAAATGTTATCACTAAAGTATATAATGGGCTTTGGAATTTTATATTTTTATATGTTTATACTAAGTTTTCTCACATTGGAGTTATTATATAAATATTTGCTTTTTGCAGAGGCTTTAGCCTAGAGTTAAATAAACATACATACATACATACATTTTCAGACGTTTGTTTAAAAATTGTCTCTTTGTCTTTTTATAGTTGCATTGAATCTGCAATTTGACAATTCTACTTCTCTACATTGAAAAAATTATAATTTTTACAAGGTTGTAGAACGAAGCCAGTTGCAAGACCATACCACTTTCACCAATGAATTCAAAGTCCAATTGGTTTCATAACAAAACCATTTAATTAATGGCAACTGGACATTTGCATTGATGTTAGCAGTTTAAGGTCTGTCCTATATCGCCGACAACGTGACTTATTATTATTTTATAATAATTAGTGCGAGGACCGACTGTTGCCAAAAATTTACATTTGTTATATAGTATTACTACTAGACAGAAATAATATCAAAACATTTCTGTTACTAGCAGAATCTATAAATCATCTATATATCACACTGATTTATAAAATAAAGGGCAATTTTATTATTTGTCTTTAGAAAATAATTAATATAAAATTGCTTAATTATTTTTCTTTCGTGAGTTTGTAGAAAGATTGTTAAGTAGAAATCATTTTTAATTGAAAAAAAAATTATATAAATTACAGACTATACATTAGAAAACTGTGCGAAAAGTCTCTGAATTAAACTGTGGGCAATTTTCGTTATTTCGTTGTAACTGCATGTCAATTTAAGTGAACAAAGTAACTATAGGAATATAATTACATATGAAAAGATGTGTAAGTATACAATTTGCAAGTTGAAAATTTGAAATGTATACATTTATACATAGACAGGTATAGATGTGAACATTTTATGAGTTTTGGGAAATATCTTATTACTAGACTTGTAAAATAAGCACCTAAGTGAAAAAAGATATGGTAATCATGTTGGATTTTATCATGTGACAAGGCACTTGGTTCTTGCCAAAATTCATTTTATTTCCTGAAAAATGTACATTTGTATTATTGATGTATGCAGCAACTGTTTACTAACAGTGAACCTGGTAGTGAACCTGGTAGTGGTTTAGTGAAGTTGTCATTGTTAATCATGAGACAATGCAAAGAAATAAGGATGATGATCTTAGATCAACTTCATCAAGAATATATTTTTAATATCTCAGTAACTGAAAATCAATTATAGGCGACATTGCGATTCAACTTTAGGTACTTTAAATTGTTGTTAATTAATTTTATTTAATTTTATTGTTTTTCAGTTACTGTGACATTTTAATATATTATTTGCTGATAAATAATTCAATACATTGAATTTTTTGAAAAATGAAAATAAGTTTTAAAAACTTCATTGGCCTATCGGAATTTTTTAAGAGATGAATAAGTGAGCTCTTGAGATATTTGAAGTGGAAACATAAATCGGTATTTTATTTAATTCTTATTTCCTGGTGGCATTTATATTACATTTTATAACTTTGTACGTTCAACACGTTAATTGTATGATTTTGAAACATCCTGAATAATATGAAAAAAATAGGCAATTCTTTTTTTTTTTAACTTTTGAGGATAATTTACAAAAAATCAACAAGAATTCTTAAACTGATATTATTAATCGTTCCAAAATTGTTTCGGATTTAACCTTTTTTTATCTTTGATAAAGATTAAATGAAGCAATTTATTGAGTGAAATAGGCTGCCTACTTACAGCACAGCGAGGTAAATTTCCCAAGGCGAAATTCACACTTAAACTTGCAGTGTTACTATTCAATACTGATATGCAATAAATATTAAAACAACTACACCATATCCTGCTTTTTATTTACAGTAAAAGACACATTATTATAAAATTATTTAAATGTTACTTCACAAGATGAATCATTAAAATATATGTTGTTGTTGTTGTCTTTATTGGCTATGGGACCTTATCAGAAACGTCCCGTACGCCAGTCCTGTACCCGAGGGCTCTTTATCACACTATATATCAAGATTTTCTGAGTTCTGAGTTATATTTCACTATGGTGTTCTTTAGCAAATTTGCTAAGACATTTCAGCAGAGCCACGTTCTTCG
>JABFOV010002836.1:0-18354 GCA_022817685.1 Aradophagus sp. ZL-2020 | reverse complement strand
GCCGTAATAGAATGCAAGAACGGTGATTTAATTTGTAAAACAAACATCCTCTCTGCGTTATAAAATTGATTCCACGTATGATATAGTTAGCAATTATAGAAAATTAGAATTTTAAATTTTAAGAAACTAAAAAGCAACAAACTATTTTCGAAGTGAGATAATTAGATATACACTTCATACAAAAGTCATTCTATATCATAAGCGGTAATAAAATGGCTCGTAATAGAATCAATGACAGGAAGATATTAAATCAATATCCAGTCGTCTTTAAAACAAAATAGTAGCATTCTATAACTGCTAGTTTTTGATTTAATATCGGACAGTCTATATCAACCGAGGATTTTGATTTGAATACCAGTTGTTGTTGGTTTAATGGCATTTTTTTTCCCCGTGTATGTACGTATTTAATATTTTGAATTGAAATTTACCCAAACATTAAATTTACGTGGTGCACTTCTCATATCTTCATTTGGCAGGATCGACTTTGGCGCGTGCTCTACCGTAAAACCAGTAACATATATTATATTTCGAGTTTTAATTAATAAATATCCGGGGAAATCTTGAAAAGCCCAGCATAGACCTGGCTGTAGAGGGTGGCCTTGGATAACTGTTCTGGGATTATTACTTTCATAATATAATGTCCAACCCATTATTTTAAAAGCTCTGGTTTGAAGGTCGTAACGTTGCGTACATCTAGTACTTATTATTTGTCCACCTAAAATTAAAATGGTAATATTTTATCAATTTGCATTGCAATGCTGATTTATTTCTAATATTTAAATTGTATAAAGACTCTATGAAATTTATAAAAGTTATGAAATTCTGCAATTTCACAATATAATTTTTGCGAAAATTACAATTGTGCGATAATTATTTTTTAAGCTTGAGATCTTTTCTTGAAGTAAAGTTCTTCTTGATTTTCCTTTTGTACGCGGTAAATGATAACTTTTTCAAATTTGGTTCCTTAGCAAAACACAATATTTGTGTAAACGTGTGTTTTATAATAATTATTCACATAAATTCATTTACCTGCAGACTCTAAAGCATAATCGACTTTTCCAGTTTTATCTGCATCATATGTTTTTAACATTTCTTTTATTATTTGTTTTACATCAGTCGCATCGGACGTCACTACGTTTTTTTCACAGTTCATAGTACATTCTACAATAATAATTTAAAATTAAATATATAAGTTCTCTTTTCATTATGCATTAGTAGTTGTTATTTACAGTATTATAAATATATTAATATTTACTCACTATGTTTTTTCACAAATATCTTAAATTTATAGAAATATTTATTTAAATGTACAATAAAGTACCTTTTTGATGTAATGATATAAGATCATCTTTAGTAGCCAGTGTTAATAATTTTCTCATCCATTCTTCTTTTGATAAGTATTTTAGTAATGTGTTATTGATCAAAACTTCTTCTATAGGAACTTTCAATTCAGGTTGTTTATCTTGTAATTTCAGTTGTTCAGCATAAAATTCCTTCAAAAATTTGATATCATTTTCTATACTATTCAAGTCGTTATTTACGACACAATCACTTGATAATTTCATCAGCTCTTGTAGTCTTTCCTGAAATAACATTCCTATTATAACTGAGCTTTTCTTCTTCTTCTTTCTTCTTTAGTGGCGCCAAACTTGTGAAATTTATATGGCCATAACTGAGCTTTTATTTTGTTAATACTTGAAGAATAAAATCAAACTTACAGATTGTTTAATGGTTGTATCTTCCAGCGTTTGAATACGTTTCAGCAACATATCCATTGTTGGATTGCCAATAGAGTTAAAAAAATCGTTTGATTTGACAATATCGTTTTTTATTATTGATTCTGACTGAAGAAATCCTGAAAACATTTTTTTTTAAAGAGCTGTTGATTGAATGTTGTGTAGATATAAATTATAAGATATTATTTTAAATTTGTTACCTGCCCATAACAAGAGTGGTAGTAATATTGAAAATAATAAGATTACACGATGAGATAATATATTTGATCTTATGGATGATGCTTTGTGTAATAACCAAGAGTCTAGAGGTATTATTTGCAGGAGCAAAAAATGTATACTGTTCAACGCTTTACTGCATATACGTTCTGTAAAAAAATACGAGTTCAATTTTTGTAATTTAATTTTTCGTACATACACTACAAATATTGTATCTTTTTTTAATACTTTTTTACGTACTGATTAAATAAATCCGTAAATTCGCGTTTTGGCGCTGATTTAAGATTGAGATTGAATGAATATACTGCTCATTTATTGTTTAACTAATAGTAATACAATAGTATTATAATTACAAATGCCTTGACAGGCGTTTATAATTATTATATACTGTATCAGTTAGGAAACAATTCAAATTAAATTCTACATAATCTCCGTTTTTTAAACAACAATGATAAAATAATGAACCCCAATATTAAAGTTATACTTACTGAGAACATTAAAAATTGTGTGCAAGCATGATGAAAACACATTTGCAATACTCGAAAACCATTTCACTCTTCTATGAGATCCTGCCTCGATGTTATATAAATTACGGCCATGATTTACAATTTGTGATCGAGTATGTAAATGTGATCTGTTTAAAAATGAATTTTCGGTTATCACTATTTTCTTAATCACTTTAATCTTTTATCTATTATGTATTAATTCGTTTAATAAATTACCTAGAAAAAACAGATGTCTCGGAGTTGAGATGGTTATGTACATTTGATTCACGTTGCGTACTATGGAAAAAATATTCTTGACGGTATAGATTGTCTGGAATTAGGTTTTCAGAGTGAAAATTTCTATCGTGAGAGTTATTTGCCATCTGTGAAAATAATAGAATTTATTAAAGTAGTCTTGTGTAGTAAAGTAGATTTATTAATGTAAATGACAAGTAATTTAAATAAAAATAATATGTTATAAATTGAATTAGACTCTTTTTGGAAATAGAACAATATTTTTATTCAAAGTTTTTTGGCTTTTTTTTTATTTTACTAAATGTAATTACCAATTTTAATACGATTAATTATTTGTAGTTATGGATTTGATATTATCAATGTTCAAAGTGTTTTAAGTTGCACGTGTTTGATTTTCCAATTAATCATTATTTAGCTGTTGAATTACTAACAACTTACATCAAAATTTTCTCCGGATAAACTTGCATTCAACCAGTTTTGCGTATTTTCTATCGATAACGTATTTGTATCAAGATTGTTTGTTGACAGTTGGCTCGATTCAAAGCTACTGTTTGCACTGGAATGTAAAGATCGTCGAGACATATTTGGCATAGCCAAAATACCCGGTGCGATCTCGTATCTACACTGAGACATTTTCGAATAAGTGTAATCCGTTTTAGGAAACACGCTGAAAATAAAGGTCTAATATTATAAAAATTAATTGAATTAAGTAATTAAAACTTACGTTTACACACAGAGAAATATTTTGTCAATGCAACCAAAATTTGATTTATTTGATAAACAATTGTCTTGATATTTAAATAACAATAAAATTCTATCAAATAAATTGAATTATTGATTCCGGCGAAGACCAACGAATATGAAGAAAAAAATATAAATATTTTTTTTTCCAATAAAAACTGGTAAACTAATGTAAAGAAATAACAAAACAGGAAATTTTACTAGAAAATTCAACTTTTTCATAAGTTTTGCAGTATTCATTGGAAAACCAGCAAAATTCACTAAAATTTTTATAAGAATGCTGCACGCAGAAAAATTAACAGTACGTTTTCCTATAAATTCAAGAAAGTGAACTTATAAGTGACAGTTCTAAATTTGTCCAATCAATTTATGGGAAAAATTGTGAAGTTTCTATGACTTGTTTATACAAGTTTTTCCTCGAATTAAAGCACAAATATTAGAAACTACATAATATCTTCCCATAAATTTATCGGAAATACTCAAGATGGTCACTTATAAGTTCGCTTTCCCAAATTTATAGGAAAATTAATTGAAAAATTTTTCTGCGTGTGTATATTTGTTTAATGCGACAATATGATTAAAAAATATTAGCTTTTATGAATTAACAACAATGTTAATTTTGTACATTCAATACGAATGAATTCAAACAAAAATAGCTCAACAATATTATCTTTGTTATCTTGAATGTATACTTTAATAAGAAAAATATTTTCTGAAACAGTCCCCAAAAATCATGTGAGCGATGCCACCGTAATTCATTCTACACGTTTACAATAAATTGTATAAAATGACATTCACTTGCATGATACAGAAAATGTTTTTAAATACGCGAGCGATTCAGAAGCTTCAAATTCATGTTACTTACTTCCACCATTCACCGGCTTGCTGGTAAATTTCGTGAGCAGTTAGCGTTCTGTTGACTCCATTCTGTTCATCCCTTTTTTCTGTCAAGCTACTTTCTTCTCCACTTTGCTCACTTATGGCTTCTTGTTTCATTATTGTTTTATGGCCTGATCGTCGTTTACTTGTCTTAAATGTACTTTTCAGTAATGATGAATTACTTTCCAGAGATTTGTCCTCCCTTTCCTCAACCGTATTAATGTTTTTGTCAATTGTACTTCTAACACTTGAAGCTCTGTTATTTAAAATTATAACTTTACTTTGTGTACAAAAACAGATTTATTACATTTAAAACGAGATGCCGCGCTAACGTTTCATCACTGCGAACGCGGAATCACTAATGCAAGTGTTGAGTCAATATAAAATGTATTACTTAAATACGTTTAATTGAAAATTAATAACCCTAAATAAAGTATTAAAAATTTATCTTTTAAGCTCATAAAAAAGTACTCAGAAAGCTGATAGATTTAATACGCGAAGAGGATACAAATGTATATATTTATCACTCAGAATGTCACAATAATTGGTTTTGAATTACAACAAAATTTTCTATCATATAAATTCATTGATAAAAATATAAAATTTTGATAACAGAAGATTAAAGTGCTGTTCATGAATAAACAATATGGATATACATTGTGAGTTTATATTTCAATAAGTTATCACATTATATGTATGTATCATAACTTACAGAAATATAAAAGTATAATGTATCTTTATGAGTTCTTTTTTTTCTATTTTATTTAATTTTTGTTTTTTTCATTTTGCATGGACGTACCTTGAGCTTCTTCTCCCAGTAGAGCCATCTGTCGAAGAGATAGAATTTTCGCGGCTAAAACGACGCAACTTTTGGTGCTGTTCATTTGATCCCTTTAAAATTACTTGTGGAGATTCTGATCGTGACCGGCTATGACTTCGCAGATGGTAATGGCACTCTGTATCTGCCATATCTGAAAGAATGATCAATGTTTAACAATAGTGACATGAATAAGGTCAAATTGCTTTTCTTTTAGCTTCCGTTTATTTGAAAATCGACAAGGATTTTTAGATGTTAACAAAAAGTTTCATTTGAAATGCATCGCTCTTTATAAAAAATAATTCTCTAATATTCGGTAACAATCTTAACAGTTTTTCATAATAGCATATTTTGCAACTCAAATCTTACAATAATCGTTTTACATGTTAAATTGATCGTAAAACGAATATCACTAATTACATATGATTTATGACAGGCATAAAAACAAACAAATTACATGTAATTACTATTTTACATGTTTATTAGTAATTACTATATTACCTTGTTTTCATTAATTTAATGATAACTAATTATTTGGGAAACGAATGCTCCAAAATAAGTTTTATGGAAAATATTAAATGTTAGCAAATAAAAGCAATAAATTTGGATATCAATAATTGATTAGTGTCAAAGATGTTTTTCATGCGCTCGACTTATTTTGCAATGCATACAAAAATTACAAAACCACGCGTCAACTGAATCTATTTTCGTCGCTGTGATTTTAAATATTGTATAAATTAGGCGTGTCTGAATATCAAACATTGAAGATTTGAATTACAGTAGTTTACTTTTTTTTTACTACGAACGCACTTTATTTCTAGTATGAGCCCCAGAAAACTTTAATTCGCAATCATTGACAGATAAATTTATTGACAGGTAAACATCTTTTACAACATTTATTTGTGAATGGAAACCTTACCTGAGTAATGCGTCATCGTACGTGATTCACTTAAGTGACAAATGTAAAATTCACATGATTAATTTTCTTTCGGTTCATTGTCATTTCTTTCAATATTCCGTCAAAATAGACACTGGCGCACAATTGGTTTATGACAACATAGTGGTTAAAATAACAACAATAAGAGTTAGAGCTTTTTTTATTGTTGGATGTGGTTATTGTGCACAGTTATACACGCTGGCCAACAGACTCATTATGAGAGTAAGCAAATTTTTTGTTTTCCATCTAAATCGCACAACCGGAGTATGGCATCAGACGGTTAAATGACGTAAGAGTTATTTAACATAAGACAACACTTATTACATACAATCAATTGCCAAGAAATAACAAGAAAGGCTACTTTGTTTTTGACATCAGTTACTGATTATGAAAATCGGGTTTTATTGATGTGATACTTTACTGTATTGTAAACGCTACAGTGCCTTACAGTTTGTCTTCTTCTCGAGTTTGTGAAAGGAAAGAAACAGAATGTTTCCGTAATTTACTCGTACGATTGATTCGTTTGAAAATAATTTTGGCAAAACTTAAATCAGTGACTCGTGGGCGCTCATTCATGGATCTACTTGTTTTGCTATTTTTACTTATGATTTTATCCGAACATATGTTATTAATCTCACATGAATTACAATTGTAAATTATACACATATGCTCATGTATATTTTTAATATATGACTCATATAATTATTTCTATACACCTTAAGGTGTATAGGAATATAAGAATATGAGAATATATAATTTACGTATGGTAATTATATATTTTCCTTTCAAAACAGTATTTTTCATTCAGTACTTTAAATTTTATGACGAATCGTAGAAGCTGTTAAAATTTATGTATTTTCTATTAAAATGTAAATGTAAAAGTGTTTTACGAGTACTGTATATTAATTTTGTATTCAAATATTTACACATTACACATTTCAAGACTCAAGATATTAATAAATGTATTAAAAAGGTTTTTTAATTTTTTACAAGATCATTTTATAACAAATATGCAACATTTAAAAGTGGCTATTAGATATTTGGGCGTGGACCTTCTTGGTTGAAGAATCCATATGATTTCTGATAGAAGAGATTCATAATCATTAGTTGTAATTAATAAAGGACAGATAGATTTAGGAACCAAAACTTTCACTATATCTATCCTGGGTTCAATTCAGCTTGAATGAAAATCTCACGATCGCAACGCCAGCTTGCGGTTCAGAAAAATATAAGAGACGCTATTCCAAGGATAGCGTCATTTATAGCAAATCCAATAATAGATATTTTTTATGACAAAACGATATGCTTATTACTAAAGTATATTTTCCATTGATAATTTTTAATTAATTACTGCAAAATGGGACATCTTTAATAATTAAAATATATTTGAATACAAATTATTTTAAATTTGTAAATTATTGTTACAAAACTGTTTTGAAAAGTTTTAAAAATGTTAGGATTAACTTCAATAAAATTTCCTTTTTATTTTTATAATTATGGTCAATTTCGATACTATTTCATATGATTTTATTCATACAATAAGAGAAATAAATGAAACAATATTTAATACAGTATTAAAAATTTCAAATATATTTTTAATAAATTTGAAAATTTATGTTTAATGAATAATAGACAACTTAATGTTGTGTATTATGTAAGAAGGACGAAAAGTTAATGATTTTCAACGAATAAATTTTTGAGACGTAGTTTTCTTTTTTTTTTTTTTTTTTTTTTTTTTTTATTTAAATTGCATTAAAATTAGAGTATATCAATTTCTAATAAAAATGATAACTGAATAGAGTTTGGTAAAAAAGAAGCTGCAAAATTCATTTAGAAATTAGATTTTAGTCAAACTGATTATAAACTTAATATGTGGTGATTAAAGCGGGGTTTTTTAATAATACTGAAAAACATAATATTAACTGAATAAATATTCTTGATTATAAAGAAAAATCACAATACGTTGTTTATTCAATTTCAATACTTTATAAATGAAAACGAGTACAAATTAACGTCCGAAGTAAACTAATTCACCCTGAAAAAACTTATAGACATAATAAATAAAATGTAATGAATTTGAATATAAAGTTTGTTTATGCGTAAATCAGATAAAGTTTTATTCAAGATGATTATGTACTTTTATCACTTTAAAATTAAAAAAAAAAAAAAAAATCACTCATTACGTCTTATGGTAAGGTAAACGTCCTTATTTGCGACTATGTCCTAATTCGTGATCGATTTTATTATGTATTTATTGAAGCAATGCCACTTGTTTTGTTTTATTAAAATTCTTGAACAATTCTTTTTGAATAACTAATATAAATGTATATTTATTTATAACATGTAACAAAATAAATGGTTACTTATAGGAACACGTCGTTTAATTAGTGATCACAAATTGGGCCATATATCTTATTTTAAAAAATATGAAGACAAAGTACTTGGCGTTGATAAAACATTTGTATATCCCAAAAGTATAAATATTTTGAATCTGTCTTGATTTTTTTGAACTTTACAATAGCCCAAGTAAAAAATTCTCAAATGCTTTTGCGTTTTTAATTTTAAACATTTAGGCGTTGACGAGGAAAAGATGAAGTGAGCTAATGCTTAAAACGTATTTGAAAAAGAAATCGTTTGCAATTTTGGAAGCAATGAATTAATTTTACGTTAAACTTTAAACTATACATCAGTGCACAGTTACGAATTCTTTTACAAATATTTCAAGTAATAATAAAAATATATAATAGTAATAGTTTTTTTTCAGTATAACATTGTTAAAATCACAAGTAAATAAAAAAATAAATTGAAATTTTTTTTACATTTCACTACTTTTTTACGATTTGAATATATACTAGGAAATCTGTTTGACTTGTATAATAATTTTTAAAATTTTTGAAGTATGGGAAAATGATAAACGTCTAAAGAAATATATGTAAAACAAAAATGTATTTTCAACAAAAAAATCACTCGCCAATTTCCGCCGGCCAACGCCTTTACATGCACACCTCCAAATGGCTTAACAAATTGTTTACACAAAGCTCTCTTTTCTTTTTTCGGCTCTCTATTGGTAATTAAGCAGAATTTTCACTTGGGAACTTTAAGGTAATAAAACATTATAAACTGACAAACTAGAACGTGAAAATAATAATTTTCACGTTTGTATATTTTCAACGGCATGTTGTGGAAAAACTTTTTAGTACCAGTAAATCTAAAGTTTAGATTAGATTCTAAATTAAGATATATTAAAAAAGATTTTTTACACTTCAAACGCATTTTGGTATTGAATGATATTTCATTATCCCAGAGTAATGTTAAGCCTTTTAATAAGTGATCAAAAGGCATTAGATGCTGCCCTTTCAATTCGATTACATTTTCTTGCAAATCTTGTAACAAATTGTAAACGATACTTTAAATATATACTAAAAAATAACAAAGGGAAATTTTACATAACAAGTTTTGCATTTAAAACCACATAACATCATTATATTTTTTTATCACTGGATGTTAAAATGTTTCAGTGGTAAGAATTTATAAAAATGATTAATTTTTACGATTTTATGTTTGATAAAAAAATTTTTTTCGTAAAAATAATGTGTATAAAAGTATGTAACTAATTACATTAAAATTATTTACGTTATTGTTCAGACTAAGTGCGATCATAAATTTTATTAATTTGCATTTAAATGTCCGAATTGTTTATAGATAAGTTGGGAGGACCTTTCTTTACAGCGAAACAAACGGAAATTAACGAAAGACAATTTCCGTTCATCCATGGAATAACAAAACAGTTGAAATCAGATTATCAACTAAACATTACATTTCCCATCTTACGGTACCAGACTTTTCATGACATATTAATTACAAGAACGTAACAATGACGTGCAAGCCTAAACCATGATAAACCATTTTAAAAGTATCATCGTTTGATTCTTCCCGTTTGGTCAATCATCCTTTGATTTGTCTTTTGCATTGGAACTACTGCTTTTCGATTGGTTATCAGGTTGACCTTCCTGTTGGCTGGATTCCTCTTCCTCATCCGAATAACTGGTGTGAGCTTCACCAGGCTTTAGTAATTTGCCAACGTACTCGTATTTTTCTGTAAAACAATTATTGATCAGTATTTAATAATCAACATTGTTGGACAACTTTATGATTATACAATTAATTTAATTGTACTTCTTTACTTTTGGACAATCTGATTGATTATAAACGAAGTAGCATTAATATACCTTTGAATTGTTCTTCCCATTCTCTGATAAAATTCATAGCGTCAACGTCCAAATCACTGAGATCATCATATTCATCTGTGCTAGGAACCATCGAAAATGTTCCTAAACATCGACTCGCATCTCGTCCAGCAAATGCTGCATATGGTCCACCTTAAATTAAAATAATTAGTCAGGTTAAAATCTTTAAAGATCAACATATAAATGATATAGTTTATTCAATAAATTAAACTGTAGAAACATACTCTGTGAATGTCATACTCATTAATCGGGAATGTAAAAAATATTCTTTAATCCTAAACGTATAAATTACCAGTTAGCATAACATGAATAATAGAAGAATTATCGTAACAATAGTAATGTTAAGTGTATTGTATGTTGATGAACGTAATATATTCATCGTAATTTTATGTATCTAGAAAATTTGAGATTTATAAGCTAATTCCTTTTTTGTATGCTTGTTTTAATGCCGATTTCAAAATAATTAGAAATAATACCAAATGTGCATTAATAAAAGTATTGAAAACATTTAAGCATATCTAATGAATGTTACGAAGTTAATTATCAGTTGTTGTACCAAACATAAAGTAGAATGTTTTGCGGTGTTTCAGTTATAATTACTGTTTTACTGAAAAATATTTCAATTATTGATTATTTTATGGTAAGAAATCTGTTTTGAAAGTACACAATTACATTGCGAATTACTCATTATCAATTCATATTATCAAAGGTATACAAGTCTTCTTGACAATTTCAAGGTAATTAGTTAATTCATTAAGTATCAAGTCGACTGGCACAAAATTTGATGAGTAATCATTGAGAATGACTAGAATACAGTCATTCAAATCTCATGAAAAGTATCGTGCATGTAAATGATATGAAACTGAAAAAGAAGTGATATCATGAAATCTTTTCATGAAGTACTATGATTCAAATCTGGAATAATTTTTTCTAATCTGTAATTGTATTGGAGTAATTACAGATAATATTTTAAGACAAGACTTTCATTTTTTAATTGATTATACATTCTTTATGATTCAAACATACGTTAACTGTGAATATATATAATGTATATCTTAATGTTTTGTAATTAAAAAATAATTAAAATTGCTAAATTATTAATGACTGGGTAAATAAGCGAACAATAAATAAATAACTTTTAAAATGTAAACCAATTTTTCAGTAATTTTTTATAAACAATTATTAGTGATGGTTCTACGTTTCGAAAATTATTTATAGGTTTCATGAACAGTTCAGAAATATGCAAATTACATTTATATATTATAAAATTGTTGTATCTGATATAAAATCGGTTAATTTCCGTCTGCATTAATTAATATAAAACTTATTGCAAAAAAACCGACAACTGACTATTATAAATGAAAATAAAGTGTCGCAGGAAGTGCGAGTAAAATTTGTACGCTGTAATGTGTTATTGTCATTAATTTTGTATTGTACGTAAAAGACTTTTATGATTAAATGTACTCGTCTGCTTAGATTATTTAGATAACAAAATTTATTATCAAATAATAAGTATTACGTAATATCCTAAGACTTTCATATTATAAAAAAAATTTATTTTGATAGTTTGACTAATTCATTTCTAATAATAATATTAATCTATTCTTAATGTCTTCATATGTATAGAAATCCATCAAAGACATTTATCTATTTATAAAATTATTATAAAGAAAGACAAGATATAGGAGTAAAAGTATGCAATTTTGTCAAAGTTATGTGGATATACTTTCTAAGATAAAAAGGTACTTATCTGAGACAAGTATTTGCTTTGCAAGTTATGATTGTAAACTTGCAAGTGTTACAGGATAAACTGATCACAAGTATATTCCAAGTTGTTATAACAATGAAATAATTTTACTCTATTATTGTCTTTACCATACATTACCATATTCTTATTCAAAATGGAGCATACAATACTAATATACGGTCTTACGTATTAAAATTTGAATTTTCCGAATTCTATATGTAATTTGTATGTTCATTCTACATGGTTTACAACTTTTACTACTAAAAACTTTATGTATGCTTCTTTCATTAAAAAGTACACAGGTCATGCATGGAAGTCGTAAAGCTTCCATTGTTATTTCAGCTTAAACATAAATCCTCTTTCATTATTACAAGCTTCAAGTGCGTATTTTTTCGACATTACATGTAAATCTTGTTTGTATTATATATAGTACGATAAAAAACACAATTATCAAACCAATAAAAAAGGAATAAAATTAAATTGTACCCGTCGAAAATTCGATATTAAACATAAACAAGGTATAAAATGAGGCTGAATAAATGTTATTAACCGGGTCCGTAGAAGTGTTTTCCGCGGGTGACATCGTAGACGCTGCCGTTGACGGCGATGAGTACCCGGCCATCGGCACCAGTGCCGTCGTATGGTTTGAGTTCCTTGCAGGTGAAGTCGCGGCGCAGTTTCGGCAAGTGCGGCGTCTCCTGGACCGGCGCGTTGGCTTTTGTCCTGCTCTTGATGATCTTGTAAACGAGAAAAGCGATGATCGCGACCAGAGCGAGGTTTACCGGGCTCCGGATGATCTCTTGAATGAAGCTACTGTTTTCAGCCATTTATTCCGCGCGCTCGTGTCGTTATCACAACCCGTCGTCCCGGCGTCTCGGGCGATTTTTTCCGCACAACTTTGTCCCCCCTTGATCCTTCGCCGTTTGTGTTTTTCTTCTAAACGCGTGTCATCAACAAAAAAACAAAAAAAAAAATGGCCTCGCCGCGGAACAGAAGCTGGAAGAAGGAACGACGCGAGAGTTTTCGGAACTGTACGCAAAGTTCGCCGAATGGAACCGCCGAAGTGTCGACAGAGGAGCCGCTCGCGCCGACTTTTGATTTATGATTATTGAAGAATGCACACTGTAGTCGATCGCGCCATTGCTGTACTACATCTGCTCACGCCACCGTACAACTGACGAGTGACGATCAACTCAGTGTTGCCAGATCTTCCTTTTGTTTTTTATGACTCCTCTACGGCGAGACGTGCATTCACATCAACACATTTATTTGCGTATCGAATACAATTCACTTGATATTGTCGGTAAAAATCAATCGTATCGTGCATCATGTGTTTATATGCAATGCCATATTGAATTTATGGCCTGTTTATCACTATACATGGAGCATAGTAGTTTGTAAATAATTTAATTTTCATACTATTTTTTTACCACACATAAATTATACATTTTTGTTAACACATTTAAAGAAACGAGCTTGTATAATTTGTATTTTGTATCAAAATGCAGTCACATGTTATCATACATGTAGAATGTGTGATCATTTTTTAGTTTAAATAATGCGATTATCATTATTAACAAATTCTGAGTTATGTTGAATTTTTGGGATGTGTCATTTCTCGCGTTTACATTTAGCAATAAATATTTATATTATGTAAGATCCATTTAAAATTGCAGTTTTGTTTAAATAAATATTAAATTAATTTTTGTATTTAACAGGAAAAGTATGGTAGTAACATTTAATTAGATATAAATTGTAATAAAATTGCTTATTTTTAATAATGCGGTTTCGGAGCAGCGTGCTTGCTCCGAAACGAATCGGCAGTTTTCGGAGCACTTGTTAGCATCATTTGTTATATATAAGGAAAGTCTCCCCACTTGTTACATTTTAACCAAGTTCCGCTATCTTGCCGCCAGTTACAAGAGAAAAAGTAATACAAATAGGCGTGGCACAATGTTTCGCGCATATTAATGCAAATGTTTTTACATAAGCGAATGTATGCTTTGAAGTTAAATGCATTTTCCGAACGTCTCGCTATGCTGACATAAAAATATAATGTATAACTGAAATATAATATTATTAAAATAAAGTAAAAAATTACTTTGCAATGATGTAAAAATGTTGCAAAAAAATGTTCATTCAACCAAATTTCCTTTATTTAGTAAAAATACTATTCATAGACATAATTTGGTTCATAAATAAGGAATGAATTTTTTTTAACATAATAATTTACATAGTTTTTTGAAACATCAAGACCTAAATTTTTTTTTTTTTTTTATTAATACTGGTATCTTTATTGAATAACAATCATTTTAATTTTGTATGTTGTAATTATTAATAACTTTTAAATTGAAGAAGCAATTTATTACTTACTGCTGTAAAAAATTTAAAAAAAAATTCACATTTTACTTACGTGGCGAACTTTTATTTACAACGATATATATATATATATATTTTAAATTAAACAATCTGTCATCATTTATGATTTCAGTTCCACGTTCCTTTTGTTATTGTTAAATTCCAAACCGTTTCGATAATCAGAGTTAGGGGAACCAACAGAATTGCATTGAGTAGTAAAAAAAACTAGGGACGTCAGGTTTGCCACTTGAATGGTTATTGACCAGCAAGGTTTGTTTACCGTTTCATTGCATTGCAGCGAAGAAATTACAATAGTGAAAGAAAGACAGGTATATATAAAACCAGGAATTCTGGATGCAAGCACGGTGGCAACTCTGTTATAAACGTTTATCAAATTGTAATTACCATATTATTGTTGTTTGTTTGCTTTCTGTAATGTGCGCTACATTTTTGTTTATGGATGCTATGTTGACGACAAAGTATTAGCAGTAAATCTCAGTCAAGCAATGTTTAAATAATTAAGTGAAATTTTAATGACGTTTAAATGATATTTTAATCAATCTATACGTCAGTCGGCAGATTAATAACATTATGAAAATGAAGCGATTATCTGTATTAGTTTTTGTATTGGCTCTTATCGAATCGATGCATTTATTTACTCATGCAGCAAAACCAATCGTTCTATGGCATGGAATGGGTAAGTTTATTAGTCATAAATAATCATTATAATTTCCCGAACTATTGTTTGCAATAATAAAATACGAAAATTGTGGTTTTTTTAAAATATGCGTGGAAAAAATTTTTGTGAAAGAGTATTATAGTGAAAAAATATATACGTTAATTGTAAAAATAGTAAATATGTGTGAACTTTTTTTTGTATTTTATCTTATTTGATTGAAGTTTTATTTGTTAATTACTAGCTTTCAAGGCATATTATTATGTCTTGAAAGACGACAGTTCATGAGCGGAGGTAAAAGTTGAATCAGTTATCTACAGGTCAATGTCTCGTTCTACCTTTTATAACAGCGCCACTTTCTTTTAAGATTCACGCGAGCGCGTGTTTCGAATTTTAAGCAGTACCCTCAAAAGCTTCCTAGGGGTATTTACAAATGTTTACCTCAAATCACACCCTTTGAATTTATTTACTAGCATTTTTTTTTGCTATTGAAACTTGTAATTAAGTGCTATTAGAATCGATACGATTAAATCAACTTTTAATGGAACCATTTTGCAGATATATTGCGACCCGATAAAATGTAACGTATATTATAGGAATATTATAGATATATTAACAAACGTTTAAATTTTACATGTATATCATGTATAAATGATATATTTTGTTGAAGTACTTTCACATGTAACAATATATTTATTAGGTGAAAATTTCAATTTTGTCAACTGTTTAACAGAGGATTTTAAACATAATATCGATCTTCTATGAACCCAATCTTAAATTTTCGTTAGAAAAGGAAAATCTTTTTTGTTGCAATCCTTTTAATCAATGTGATCTCTTTTGAATCAAAAATATTAATTTGCAAAAAAAGGAATAATTTTTCTTTCGAAATGGTGATATTTTAATGGAATGTGTAACTCCTTTTGAAAGGAAAAAATCCGTCCTTTCAAGAGAATGAAAAAAATTCTTTTTAAGAACATATTAAAATGGAAATCCTTTTTAATGGAATGCAAGTTTTTGATTAAAAAGACACTTTTAAGAGTACATCGAGAAAACGATATTGTACAATATGGATTGTAAAATTTCGAGCATGCTTATTGGTCGAAATAAAGTAATCGAGCAATGTCATTGGCTACAGTTAGTTACTAAACAGTTTACAATATGAATTTGTCCACGTTACAATATATGTTGCGTTGGTTACAATATGGTTTTCTCAGTGTACTTTAAAATATTTTGTTAATTAAAAAGAAATCTCTTTTCGCTCCAGTGTATCTTTAATTTTTTCTACAATACTTGAATTGATAAAAAATTAGAACAAATTCGGTTTATTTAGACAACATTTAAAAGTTATTTGCAAACATATAGTTTTATGTTTTGTACCGTGATATATTACATTTTTGAAATTACACTCTTCAGGCGATAGCTGTTGTTTCTCCTTCAGTTTGGGACAAATTAAAAAGATATTAGAATTCGAAATACCTGGAGTGCACGTAGTTTCACTTCGAATCGGAAAAGATGTAATTCAGGTGATTGAAAAATTATAATTTAGAACTGCATGACATCGCAATTTAAGCATTTCATTATGTATTTTTTACACATCTACAGGACGTGGAAAACAGTTACTTCAAGAATGTTAATGAACAGGTTAAAGAAGTGTGCCAACAATTATCGGAAAATAAAGCTTTACGCGATGGTTACAACGCTATCGGATTTTCACAAGGAGCTCAATTCCTGTAATAATTTCATCCTAATCTAGTTTATAATGCGCAAAAAAGTTTTCTAATTTTAACCCCGTAAGGTCTACACGTAAGAAGAATGTCATATTTCAAAAAGTATTTGATTCCAAACTACCTAACATTTTCACTGCAATAATTTTTATAATTTTACATCAGTTATTAAATTAAGAGAAGTGTTTATTATATTTATTTCATATTAATAAATATGTTAAGTTTTTAAAAATACTGCACAGAGTACAGTCTAGATTGTAACTGTTACAATTTACACTGCACGCTATTCATTAAACGCATTTTAAAATACTTGATTAAGGTTTGTCTCATTTATTGCGAAAAATTATATTGCATTTGATTGTTATTAAACATTTTCATTAACTTATTTTTAGACGTGCCGTAGCTCAGAGATGTCCACATCCGCAAATGTTAAAATTAATATCCATAGGAGGGCAGCATCAAGGAGTATTTGGTGTACCGCACTGTACTTTTCCTGGATGTGATTATGTAAGAAAAATGCTTACCTATGCAGCATATACTAGGTAAGCTTGACTATAATATAAAACTGTTATATATTGTTGTATATTTTATAAGAAACAAATTTCAATAAATGCTCAAGTTGACAAACCAGAATTATAATAAAATTATTCCAAATATAATTATTTTAGATTTGTTCAAAATCACTTGGTCCAAGCGGAATACTGGCACAATCCGCTCCAAGAAGATTCATATCGCAACAACAGTATATTCTTAGCTGATATTAATAATGAAAGGGAAATCAATTTGGTAACATTACATTTTTAAGACCTTAGATAAAGAACATGATGTGTTTGAAGCGAATTTAATTTTGCAAAACTGTCACATCGTGTAATCAACCTGTATTCATGATTTCAGGATTACAGGGACAATTTAATGAGATTGGAAAAATTAGTTCTCGTTAAATTCTCAAAGGATTCAATGGTCATTCCAGTCGAATCAGAATGGTTTGGATTTTTCAAATCTGGACAAACGAAAGAAATTTTGCCTATGGAAAAAACGGACTTGTTCATTGAGGTAAAGAGAAAACTTAACATAACACTATAGTAATTCTTACTGTAATTACAAAGTGAAAACGATAGAAATTTTAAAAATGAAAGGGCAGATAACAATTTTTACAAAAATGAGAAAAAAAGTTAACAATGATAATAATTATCCTTTATTACTATTCAGTTTTTTACACTAACGGAAATAAGTAGCAAAAATATTAGTGGCGAAATGAATGCTTTTTCTTATTACAGTTATTATTCATTATTATTTTATAAGATTATTCGTTTCTCGATTAAACATTTGTACTCAACTTCGTTCTTAAATTTACAGGATCGTTTGGGGCTACAAAGAATGCATTATGCAGATCAAATTGACTTCTTAGAAGTCGATGGAGATCATCTACAATTTTCCGACGTTTGGTTCATCAATGACATTATAAAAAAATACTTGATGTAACCCAGCTCATCAGTAACATTAATAAATTATCTTGTGAAATACAGAGCTATAGAG
>JABFOV010002835.1:0-18358 GCA_022817685.1 Aradophagus sp. ZL-2020 | reverse complement strand
CATTTGTATACTCTAACTTGTTGATAACAATGGAGTCAAAATCGAGTCGTAAACCGATATAATGTTATATTTTGATACTCGACTGAAGGTGACGCACAATTTCATCTCATGTAATGAAATTTCATTTGACCGACTGGTATGAAAATAATGTATTATATTATATTTTTTTTTTTTAAGCAGAAAGCGGAAAACGGGGTTGAGAGGGGTTGCGTGGGGTCGGAGAAGTGTATAAGAGCAAGCGATTGATCGCTCGATTAAAAAAAAAAAAAAAAAAAAAGAAAGAAAAAGGCGAATTACGCTCGCGCGAGCGATGCAAATTGATTTTGCTTTCTTTTTATTGCCGAGCGGAATAAAGATCCACTCACAATTTCATTTTTACGATTCGCAGTTGTGTCAAGGTTGCTTTATTGTGTCAAACGTAGTAAACTTTACTGTTCAATTCATCATTTATAAATATAATAAATAAATTTAACGATGAGTCAGATAATGACGTGAAAGAGACAAATGAACGGATTGTATGTTAAGAACGTGGGGGCGCCACAGTGACAAATAATAAGTGTTAGATCATGTTTGCCGAGGTATCGAGGTTTATGACATTTTTCCGCTGGCGTGACTATTCGTGCCTCTTTCACCTTCTCACATAATTTCATGTAATAACTGAAACACAAGCTTTCGCGTAATTTACGCACACGCGCGCGCGTCTTTTATCAGCGGGATAAAGGAGGTATTGTGTTACAAATCAATTTTGCGCACAAGTTTCAACACGACGCGCCGTTGGTGCAAGCGCGTAAACGACGCGAGCCGACAAATTAAATTGTTCGCGCGCGGCCGTATTTATGGCGATTGTGTCAGCCGCGAGACGCATAAATTCATCAGCGTTTAACGATTAAAATTAATCGCCGTTTTCACGATTATGTTAACGAAAAAGTAAAAATGATAATCGACTCGGAGAACGAGCGCAACGGTGATACACATTTCAATCGCGTTTCGTCACGTCGCGCTTTCCAGCGTGTCTCGGCGCCGAGGCCGAACCGTTTTCGAATTCCATTAAAGCGTATCTCACAATTGCCAAGCTTTTCACCCACACAAAAATTGCATCGCGGCATAATTTATATTAATTTCAGTTTTATCACACCGGGCTACCCGCACCTATGCTTACCGTCTACGTTCACTGTCATCGCAAGATTAATGCTCGATAATAATAGTATTACACATTTATCTGTGCGTTCGCGCCGATGAAACTCAACGCCACGTATTCGGAGCACGCGTATTTACAAACAATTAATTTACACATTTTTGTTCAACGTTGTTCAACTTTCGAATAGCGTTTAGATAATGATTTGAATCTCACGAAAGTTTTGTTGCAAAAAACACAATATATATATTGAAAGTACAAGGAGGAAAAGTCAACGCTAAATCTGCAGGTGTTGGATTTCAAATCAACATAGGCAGCGATGCAATTCAGTATAGGTTTTTCTCATGTAAATTATTCCTGACAAGTTTTAGATATACCATACAATGAATTACATAATTTAAAAATATAAAATTGTATAACTGGATTAAATTTTCATTCACAGTGTCAATTTTTTGGTACAAAGTAATTTTCACTTATATAATACAACCACGCCGTGATAATGCCTAATATTGGCCATCTTGAAACGAGACATCGTGTTTCTCGAATTGAGACACTCGAGAAGGGCCGTTTGTAAATGATAATTAGTTGAAACGCCGAAAAGCAATTTGGAGAGCAAACATGTCATTTGCATAATTTGTATTATTCGAGCAGGGGGCAAAAAAAAGTTGTAACCTGTTTGCCGTATCATAAAGTGTGCACCAAATGAAGCATAAAATGACGTTGACGGAAAGTGGAGCGGGACGAAGGAAAAAGAGTTAATTGTGACAACGCGTAATGCGGCTCCTTTTTTCGCGGCCGTCAGCGGGCGCAGATGAATGAAAACGAGCGCGGGCAATTAGCCGGCGAACAAAAGAGTCGCGGCGGAAAAGGTCGCGCGCCGATCGCGATCTCGATCCTCTTCGATCGGCTGGTCAAACATCATTATCCGAGCATTACGGCCGACGCTGGCGCGCATAACTCGTGCGTGCGGTTATGAATAAATGCGCCTCTCATTGCTGGCAAAGCCTCGGGTGAAGAATAGTCATCAAGGATAGTCCAATGGCTAAGCATCGAGTGGCGAGGGGGCGAATCAGCTTAATGCCGATGCAAGCACCCCCGTCATTTTGCTTTGCTTACGACTTGATTCTCGGTGATTAATGGATTTCTTGACTCGTGTGTAATTTCACTTCAAGAGCTATTTCAGGCCTGTTTTTCTTCCAAAGAAACAAATTAGATAGCGCGCTTGACTTACCGAACATTTTTAAACGGGAATCTAGTCAATCGTTTGATTTACATTCACTTTGTTGCGCTCATTTCTTTTTTCTTTCTTTCTTTTTTGTATTATTTTTTTTATTTCACAGTTATAAGGAAGTATTACATTGTAAAACATATAGGTTGACATTTAGTCGTGCGATTAAAATGCTTTAAATAATTTACATATACCTTGTTTGATTATGCATTAAAAATGTATATAAAAGTAAGTCATTTTAGGAGTGAGTTTTGAATCACAGCTAATTAAAAGTTGACAGTTTTATATTGTTTTATATGAGGGATATTCATTGGATATAGAAAATGATAAACTGTAATTTTATGTGAATGTTAATCAGTTGTAGAAAACTTAATATATTGAACAATTCAACGGCTTTATTTATTTTACAACTATTTATATGTCGGCAGTATTCTTTCTGACTGTAATTTGAAAAAAATGCAAAGAATCGTTTAATATTTATGTTTATATTACACATATTGATAATTATATTCATTACAATCACTGTTAGTTGTTATTCAAATTGGTACGTATTTGACGCGAAAAATCTTCACACTTACAATTGTTAATTCTCATCGTTTCCATTCTTGTTTCCCGTGCAATTGAAAGGCGATCTGATTTCCTTTGCAACGCTTGTTTAACAACCAACTTTGTTTCAAAGACGTTGTTGAATGTTGTATTTACATCGCAATTAGGTCTTGAAAAACCAATTGCAATGAAAATATTTCTATGAGCTGCCTGGACAAATTAGTTTATAGATCATTTACGGAAATTGCGCGCTCAAGGTGAACGCGCAAGTCCTTGAAACCTTTATTAAGTCTTTAACGTTGCATAATCAATGAGCGGTTTTTACGTTAACAGAGACTATGAATGAATCGTAAAAACTAATTGCAATCGATGATTGTACGCGCCGATATCTAAACGCGTTCGCGCGCGCGCGTGCGGCAGCGAGCTTCGCAAGCGTTAAGCCGTGCGTGTGAAATGCCTCGCGCATGTATAACAACCTCGACACATCGTTCGGATTACGGAATTAATTACGCCCGTGATAAGCGCGATAAAGATTATTCGGCTCATTAAGCTCGTTTTATGAATAAAGTCATTGCACTTGACCACGTGCGATAATAAGCGGAGATAAAATCGCCGATAACGGTCAGTCCTCTTACATTCAATCGTGCGAAATTTCACGACCGATTAACGTTATTTCGTTTACTATTAATTGTATTGATCTACGATTGTAGTAGAAAAAAAAAGGCACAATTCAACGACTGTTTATTTTAAATCCACATGGCTTCATTAAAATTCGCGTGAAATTGGATTAAGTAAGATCGAAGAATTAAAAACCGGAAAAAGGATTGCGCAAGTCGCAAGAGCATTGCACTTTCTTTAACTTTGGCAAATTTATTTGCAAAGTGTTGCGTCACGCGCGTCAGCGTCGGACTGAAAATGTCAACAATTAAGGCTGTACATTGACGGTGTAAATAACGTCAGTCAAAACAGGCACTATTGGGTACGTATTGATTATAAATATTGTTTATAATATTTGCTATTCGGTCGAAAATTATTAGAATAATGAATTTATACTCGAATTATAAGATTTCGCGATATATTTACGCGGTACGGTACTTTTTGTAACTGCGTTACTTGGGTTGGTCTTTTTGAATTAACATTTGCAAATAATCGAATTTCCATAACAATCGAAAAGATAATAATTCCGTTGACTGACAATTCGGCGAGATTTCCCACGAGTTGTCGGCGAATTGGAAAATAAACGTTTCCGAGCATCGGGGTTAAACAATTTGATTCATAAGCGGGAACAAGAGAAATGTCAAAACTCCGGCCGAGCCGAAGGCGAATGCGGAGAAGCGAGATTTATTGGAATTTTATCGTCGGACTCAGCGCTTATAAACTCGATTCAGACGTTGACAGAATAATCGCGCGGCGCGCGTTAAAAAGGCCATTCTACGAGCACCGATGATCGATAAATTTGCAAAATTATTCACCATCGAGTAGGAAGTTCTAGCTCGGGACAACAATGCGCACGCTTTTCTGGCATTTCACGGCTCTCTTTTGCCCTCTCCCGTCCTCTTCTGCCTACTCCTCTTTCCCGCGGCAATAAAATAACGCCGGGGGATCGATATAACAAGAGTCAAAATGAAGACAAGAATAATTGAATATAAGACGGAGGCGCGTCGTCGTCGTTTTTTCAACTCCGAGTTTTATCATTTTTTCCCTTTCTTTTATCTCCGGTCTTTTTCGTCGCTCTCCTTTTTTCGTTGCCTTTTTCGCGTTGCTGGCTTCGTGCGTCGAGCGAGAAGAGAGCCAGCCAGTCTCGGGGAACGATCGAGATCGCCAGAAGAGCTGAACGCGATGCTCCGTCTCTGTCTTCTTCAAAGTCTTGAGAAGTTTTCAAGCCGGTGTCAGGAGAGGTACGGTAGTCGGGAGAACTCGTCAGCGGCAGACAGGAATGTATGAAACTGAATTTATTTCGAGCCCAGTTTGTCTCGCGGCAAAGAAAAGCCCCGAGGGCAGTTGCTTGTAAGTAAGCACGATTAACAAATTGACGCAAAAAGTAAACCGAGGCCTCATCTCCCTTGGCCTCCCGATAATAGACGATCGCTCCGCTGCTGGTACAATCACTGTCGCGTCGCAACTCGAGCGCGATTCCACCGTCGGCGTCCTTCTCCCACCGACGCGAGCCAAGCGTCGGGGGATGTTGCGAAAAACCCGCGATTCACAATTCGCGTATCAATATTTCGTCCCAACGAAACCAACAACTTTCTCCCATTCGGTTGCCAACGTCGTTGCTCTTCGATCTTACTGCCAGTAAACTAGGCTCTTCACGATTCAACGAGCGACGATTCCTCCGATTCATCCGGTGTTTGTGTCAATAAATGAATTTCACGTCTCTGGTCAAGTGACAATGACCGTTTAAGAAAGAAAGTTTTGAGTGTCTCAAATAGTAAACACGTTGTTTTAAAAATTATCTGCAATTCAGTGTTTTCTAATGGCCGCATTCGATATTATTGTGCTTATTAAAATGATAACAATAATGAAAAGTTTGTGTTTAATGTGGTCGAAAGCGTGAAATATCATGTAGCATTTTGAATATGCTTATTACCATTCACAGAAATTAACTTACAATAATATTGTCAATACAACCATGTGTCTTGCCAATATGACAATAAACCCGCTGTGCATTTTATCATTTTTCCCGAGTAATTTTTGAAACATCATTTTTTTAGTTACAAAGCAAAAACAATCTAAATGTTTCAAGCGTGACTTCGACTGCCATCGCATAGCCCTGCCAAAATATGTATCTGATTATAAATTGAAGCCAATTACGATAATTCCGGTCATAAAGTGGCAACTGCAGTACGCACCACGCACCCCGGCAAAATCAACAGAACTCGCTCACGTTTCTGCACAACAGTTACTCCTACAAAAATGTTGCTCGTTACCTCGGACACTTGACATTAACGCCGGTTTAAATCAAGAAAAGTCTATAAAACTGTTGTACAATTACCGTAATAATTGCTGCGGCGTTTTTTCGGCCTCGCCGCGACCATTATACCGCTCACCGTCAACTGCCTTAATTGACTCGAAAAATGTCGCCGTTACCGCGCTCGTGGCGCATGACTCTCCGGTGCAATCGGCCACACGAAACTATCGAGAAAAAACGCCATCCGAGTATTTAAATAACTTTTAATAACGCGGACCGCAAGAAACGTTATTGCCGATCTCGTACGTCACGCGTTCGCTCGCGACGTAGCCGACGCGCGCGTCGACGCGACGCAGCATCCGCGCCGGGCCGCGGCACCGAGGGAAAAAGAATACCGAGGAAAAAGGATGCATTATTCATTAAGCGCAAGGAACTTGCGTGCGCGCGGTACCATTTTATCGCGCAGGGGATCCCCGCGATAATCCCGCCGCCGCGATACCGTCATCGCCGAATGACTAATTGCCGGCTTTCGATTGCGATGCGATTCCAAGATCCGACGTTGAATTATTCGCCGTATGAAAGAGTACTCGCCGGCCCGGGGATCGCATGCCAGGAACCGACTTATTTTTAACCTTATTCTTGGTACCGAAATGGGGTAATGTAATACACTGGGCTAATGTATCGCTTCGCCCTTCATTTGTATCGCATTTCGCTGTGTTTCGATAAACTCCGAGTGTAAGAACAGCCGCGTCACGTTTAATGTCAATTTCATCGTTTCTCGCGTAAGACTGCACTCTCCGTCGAGAGGAAAATACGACGGGAAAATGGCGAAATATAAATGTCATATAATATATTCTTTGGTAAAAAAATAGGAGGTAGACACAATTAACATGTTTATATGAAAATCGTGCAGTCATCATTCTATGGAATTAAAAGTTATTAATTTGTAATAATTCGACAATAAGTGTGTGTCGTATATAATCATTGATAATCATTGGTTCGAAGGATAACAGTGTAATGAAGAAAGGGTTCAAGCTTTCATTCTCGTTAACGCAAATAAATACAACGAATATCTCAACAAAGATTTAATTGCGTTTCGCGAATCAAGGCAAGAAAACGCATGAATATTGCAAATACCGTCTGCGCACGAGGTTTGTGACGATTTTTCCTGTCCGCATTAATTGTCGCGTGGAAAGGTTATTTTTATCTCGTATTATGAAATAACATTGTTTACATCGATCTCACGCACACGCGCAAACACCTTGCTGACGGGACGCGGCAAAAAGGAGAATTCGTGGACTTTTTTATTTCCGATTTCACTGATTGCGGAAGTGCCGCTTTGAAAACAATTATCCCGACGCGAGAAAAGGCACTGGGCCGATAATAAGTTTTTTTCGACGGTAAATCAGTCGCTTTGCAATGCCGACGAAATTATTTTAACGCCGCCGTTTTTACGATGTACCCAAAAGCTTATTTATCGTCGCGTTCCGCGTGAAGCAAAAAAGAAGCAATATTCAAATACTTATGGCCACGACAAAAGTGCGAAAACAAGTACGAGTGAAAGAGAGCGAGGCAGAAGCCGACGGACAGAGAAGGACGATGGAAAATAAAAACGACCGGCGTATAAAGCTGAGAAACGGCGAGAGTTTGCCCGGCGATTGTTGCATCCAAGGGCGTAATTCAAACAAATAATTGTTTATGTACGAAAGCCGAACACCGAATTCATAACGCGATTACCGATATCCAAACATTCCGATGCGATCGATCATTACGTTCGTTGGGCTGTTATCTTAATTGACGGCATTATTGCAGCCTTGTCGGCAGCACGTGGAATTTTACCTCGCTGATTTCACGATTGTCGAAAGTTTATTTCTACCTGTTGCTGCGTAGGAGAGCGATAATAACGCTTTCCGTGAAAAATAGATCGCAATTCCTGTTCACGCATTAGCAGCTGAAACGAAATCGATACCATCTAGGATTACAACTCCGTAAATAAAGTCATTGCACTTAATTGTCTGTAATAATGCATTTGACAAGTTCTCCGACGAAATTGTTTCCACGAACGAGCGAACGAAAAATCAGTTGCATTTTTTTTAATGTTACAATTAAAAATCGCACTTTCAAAGAAATTGTAAAAAAACAATTAAAAATTATATTCAGAAGGTTCGTTAAGTTACTTTATTTGTCGTACATAGTCAATTAAAAAAATTGCAACTTTTTCGTAAACAACAGATAGAGTTAAAATATCTTGAAGGAATAAAATTACTTGACTTTATTGATCGATTCTTGTTGAAAAAATGGAAATTAAAATTAATTGCAAAACTGACAGTGCCGAGACCGGGAACCAAATGAATGGCTTATTGTTTGTTGTCGGTGTTCGAGTCACCGGCTGCATTTGCTTGGAAATAATACAATTATATCACACTCTGTAAACTCTTGACACGAATAATCACAAAACGTCGACTACTAAGATAATCGCTTGATATTCGATACGGAGTTATAACTATACACTCGATCGCTAATACATATATTGCGATGACCACCGTGGTCGAGGGCAAACATTCTTTCGACTGTTTTATAAAAGTGTCACACATCGTTGATAAAAGTCTGAAGCTTTGTATACATTAAGGGCCGATTTCGCCGTCGGCCATTTTTTCCGTCCTCTTCTTTCCCGTCGTTTCATTTTTTTTGTTTGATTTTTGTTTTGTTTTTTTTTCTTCTTTTTTTTTGCCTCCGCCTTTTTGTATCAATCATTTTTTGCTCCCACGAAACACTACTAGTTATGCCGAGTAAGTGGGGTCCTTAAAGGAAATTTTTTGCTCTATTTAATTCCGTCGTAAAAAAAAGGAAGTCGGGGCGAAGGCACGGGAAAGAAAAGGAGCAAAACGAGCGAAACAAATAAGGGGCTAATTAGTTAATTTTTGAATAAGGAACCGAAATTGTTTTCTGGTCATTGAAAAATTTGAATAATACGTAGGTCAGTCTCGCGTTCATAAATAATTCATTTGGCCCTTGTTCCGAAATGCTTAAGGATTATTGAATTGTTTGTATATTAGCGCTCGCACACCGCGCGCGTTTTGAATTTCAAATGCGAAATGTCCCGAAAAGGAATTTTTTTTAAAGCGCCAATTATATATATGCGATAATAAGCATGATTTGAGATTGTCCCGGTGGTGTATTGCAGACAGAAAAAGAAACCAATGATTAACGGCAATGATTAACCCTTCAGTGTCAGGATGCTTCACGCCTCAAATTAATCTAATAGCCGCGAGCCACGGCGAATGACTCATTTTGCGAAAACAAATTGGATTTGGAATTCAATTAAAATGAATTAGCTTAAGCTTTGTCGAATTTCAATCTCGAGGTCGTTGAGCGTTCTCGTTTATATCGCGGCTAAACGGCGCAATCCTTCGGCCGTATTAAATTAACTTTTCCCTTCCTTTCTTCTTCTTCTTCTTGTTCTCCCTTTTCTTCTTCGTTTTCCTTTTGTTCATACTGAAAACAAATGAACGACATTTTGTTTTCTTAGCGGCTCTTTCGCACCCGACGATCTTGTTTAATCGGCCATTATGTAGAGTTTATGTAAAAGTTGCGTTAACCCGATTCCGTGCAAATTTTATGTTAATTCAACTCGCCGAGAGTTGTGCGGGCAGATTACATATTAAAATTAGCTAAACATCAATTTCATCTCTTTTCAGCCCAGCTAACATGATCATTTTCTCTAATACTGATCAATGATTGCATTTAACAAAGTTAATTCACATTTAATAAACATATTTATACAACGCTGACTAAATTACAGTATTTGTCGAAAAGTTCACTTTACAGAGAATATTTGGCGCCCGGAATTAAATAGTCATATTGTTGCCTATTATTTTTTGCGGCGGAAAAGCATTAAATGCAAAAAAAATGTTTCACGTTCGAGGAAACGTTTGACGTGAAAAACGACGTTAATACCTTATGGAAAAATGATCACGGACCATTGTCAATTTTTCGGCCATATTATTTGACCGTAGGTACAAAACCATCGTAAATGTCAGAAGTGTACTAGATAGTTGAATTTGTGAGACTTTTTTTCACTAAGTTTTACACCTGCGGGATAAAAGAATCGTGATCTTTGCGAAAAAAAAAAGGACATTCAATTTGTTACTGCGTGATTTCATGGCCACACAAGAGGGATTGCTACATCTTTTTGTTAGATTTTCGTGAAATTTTAGTATCTTAAAAAGGTGTTGCCGTAGAAATAATCTGAATCATTATGTATATCCCACGTGTCGAATAATATCTTTATTCGGTTTCGGTCTTACTAAACGAACTTTTTTTTTCTCTCTTTTTAATGTCTTGACTTCTTTGTACGTCAAAGTGTATTAAATATGAATTTAAATATCGGTAAAATAAAAACGACGAACTTTATATACGTAAGACGGTAATAAAAATATTGATACATAAAAATGGAACAATAATTAAAGAAAACTATTTCTTTGAACGAGAAAGAAATACATAAAATTCAGTTTAATAGAATACGCGTTATCGTATTCACGAATAAGAGAAGACATGCAGAACAAAAGACATGCTCAATTTAATTTGATAAATTCAAGTGTAACTTCTTGAAATTCTCACTCAGTGAATCAACGTTTTCTCGAAATTATGATTCGTCAAATACATAAGACACAAACGTAACGCCGTAATATTTCATCGCTTAATTTTGTAAAAATTAACGTCTTTATACATGTATCATTGAAATCTCGATTTTAGTTAGGAAAACGAGTTTGAGTCAGGGACTAACGAGGAGTTCAACATTAATTGAAACCTGATTTAACTGTGAAAAACTGGTCAGGCACTGGTATGACACTCGACGCATGTTGATCTAATTTTTGTTTACAAAAACAATTGACAATAAATATTTAATCACAAGTCCGACTTGATTCCCGACATTAATTGGAGCGAGAATCCTAACTGTGGATCTACGGTTGAGGCACGTCTTATCAGACTAAAGTCAGACCGCGATCAACTATTTTCTGCTTTTCCTGGTCGAGAACTGTGATTGCATTTTGATCCGCCTTCTACTCACAATGAAAACAAGAATTCCCATCCTATTCCGAGTCACTGATTAATGCACGACCAGAATGATAAGAGACTTCGTATGCAGGCTACTCAATCAAGCTAAAAGAAAAGACTATTTAGCAAACATTATGTTCCATTTGTTTCGGCCATGGGATCAGATCCAAATTTAATTAGAATCACAACTCTGAACAATAGAGATGAAAAACTAGATTCAACACCGTTCGAGATAACATCTCAATTTTTACGAAAACGCTACAATCATCATTAAAATTTGCATAAGATTGATCACTTCAACGAGTCGGATTAATAATTGATAAGACCGCGTTGCGTCGATTGACGATGCTTGGAAAAATAATGGAGAGTAATTAAAATCAAAGCGACGTCTTTTTATCGCGCTAATACAATGTTTGCAAAAGTCGACGAAGCAGGAATTCGTTTCGAGCGAAGAAAAAAATCGGAACAACGTCAACAGTGGAAGGACGGCGATGAAATACGAAACAAATGTAATTCTTTTTTTCGAACTAACAGTATTTTCGGCGAGCTCGTTAGCACAATTCGCTTCTTGTTCTATTCATACAAGCATTTAAAATAAACACACGTATCGGAGCTTTCTGTGTCGGGATTTCGCCGACACTGGGCCAAAACGGAGCGAGACAAAGAGAAGGCGAAAGAGAGGGTTTGCCTGAGTTGCTGCTCAACTTTTCGACTCGCGCTTCCCCGCGCACGCGGGTCACCGGTGCAAAGACTTCGTTTCATTGACGTAGTCCGACGTATACGTGTGCCAACAACCCAATGTGTCCCAATCACCTTCGCGTTTTGCACAAACAAATCCTCCTCTCGAAGAATGTTTGATAAACCCGTTCAAGTCGCACTTTAAAATGTGTTTACTTTTTACCCGCGACTCGTCGAGTAACGTTATCGTACGGTACAAAGCGTCTTGTAGTAACTCTTTAGAGACTAATGCGATTGTAACCATTCGAGCTCGTTCATGCCGTAATATTTTACGATAACTGAAGCATCTCTGCAAGTGTATAACGTATGATAAATATTATACTAGATGAAATTTGATACACTGATAGTAAGAAAATTCATGCTAGAAGTAAAAGATTGTCGATTTTCGATCGTTGCCGGAGAAAAACTGATTTAGAGAGAATTTAAAATTGATATCTCAGTTAACTGAATTAACATAAATGACTGTAATAGATAATCAAAACACATAAACTTATGCAAATCGATATCAACTAATTATTTAGTTGGTATCACTGCATTTTGTCGCTAAAATACGTGAAACTATTCTTAGACGATTCTCATAAAGAGTTGTTATATTTATAAAATCTATCTGGAAGAATACTTTTATTTTTTCTCATTGAATCGACAGAGTTCTTTGTCCCACGTAAAAGTTTTTTTTTTTTTCTTTTAACGCGCGAGAAAAAAGTTTCAAACAACATTTCGCGCAAAAAAAATTAATAGATACAAGTAAACAATGCCATCCAATTAAAGTTGTTAGAGGTAGAAAAGACTTGTTATAAAAATTAACATAATCTATTGGAGTCGTATGATATCGTGTGTAATGCATAAAACATTACTATACCATCCTACTAAATTTTATACATGGTATAGTAATTTTGTTTAAAATAATGTAACAAATTTTGTCATAATTATGTTCGTTTATACTAATTCAAAGGATATTATTTGAATGGTATGGAAATGTTTTATACACTTTGCATGGTATCACTGGTCTCCAATAAATTATGGCAATTTTTGTTGTAATTTTTTTCTGTGTGTATAATACATGATTATGATTGTTTTCCTCGTCGTATCGTAACATCAAAATAATTAAGATTTCGACTGAAATGGCCGTTGACATTCAACATTCATCTGTAACACTCGATTGTTGATCGTTAACGATAAATAATTATTGAAATGGCACGGTTCGAAAGTGACGAGAGATCCGCTGACGGCCACTGCACGGTTCGGCCGAAATCGCGATTCTGTCGGACGGAAAAAGAATCTCGGGGCAAGAAGTTGGCGTTTCACGGGAGGATGCGCCGCTCGGGCCGAAACTGGTTGCGAAGTGGAGAAAATGGGCAAGTTTTCGGGCGAAGGTGAAATATTTTTGGGCCGTCGGCCGAAGGCGCGCGATTGAACAAAGGCCCGGGCACAAAGGAGAGGGGCCGGGATGATAATTTTAATTGATGGATCCTGGCCGGCTGGTGATTTATCCGAATCGATTGTCCGCGAACTCTGATATAAATTTGTCGTTTCGGGTCCGCGGGGGACTGAACTCGAGGTGGAAATTTGCGGGCCCCGTCGCTCGGCGCATAAAATACGCGCGTTGTTATACTTTAATAAATACAAACGATCGTCATTCATGATAAAAGTTCGTAACGCTGCGCTCATTGATTTATTCACAATACCGCAGGTATTTAAACTTGTCTCGCGCGGAACATATTTATATTTTAATCGGCGGACCCCTCTCGAGTTTAACGTCCAGACGAAAGGTATAACTCTCGCAATAAAAATGAAAAGTCAATGATATGCGAGGGTCGTAAGTTAAGCCGTACGATATCTATCTACTTAGCAGCCAGTCCTGCATTTGGCCGAAGCCAAATAAACACACGGCTTGGTTATGTCGGCCACTGACTCAGTTATCGCTTAGTCACCCGTTGACCAATATTTTGTAGAAAAAATAAGCCTATGATTGAGACGAGCGCGAGGCCCCGAAGGCACCGGCCAATTATTCACGCGCCACGCCGCGCCGTAATTCACACGAAAATCCGCGACGGCGCTTCCTTCGCCCGCCGTTTCGGCCAGATCGCAGCGCCGATAGCGGGATTTTTTTCTCGCCGCCTGGAAAAACCGACCGTCCCTCCGCGGATCCTCGCCTTTCGGGTTTTGCCTCGGCGCGTCGTCCGGTGATTCAGGAGGTTCGAGGAAAATTCCGCCACCGATTCGCGATCGCGAGATCGCATCGCGATAAACACCGATTCGCGCCACGTGCGAACGACGGAACTTGGTCCGCTCGGAGGTTGGGAACCACTGATCAAGGCAAGCCCAATTCGTTCGGTTTCGCCTCTTACTACCCGGCTCGCCTAAATGATAGATAGTGATTTTATGCACCGCGATTATTAATGAAGCGTTAACTAATTAGTGGGAATATAAATAAAAATCCTGACAAATTCATTTCGGGCGGTTAGTCGGAATGACTGTGAGAGCATCGGGGAGGACGTGTTTCGGCGTAAACGCGGAGTTTCGATGAAATCGGCGCTTCGTACGTAACATAAAATCGCTAAACGACGAATCGAAACGGTCTCGAAAGAATCGCCGATGCTAAACGTAGCTAAAAATATTTCCGCGTAACAGTCGAGGTTAGCTTTATTTAATTTAAATGCCGAAAATAGAGCAGTTCCGAGAAAAGAGTTCATTAAACAAGCGTCGCGCGTACACGTAACAATTTTTTTCAGCCTCGCTAATTAACGAGGCAATTGGCGAAAAAAGCGTCTAATTTGACATTATAAATACGCATAATTGATCGTTTAACAAAGTCGAAAGAAGAGGTGGCAAAAACGGGACGGCTGGCTGGAAAAAACGCCCGACAAGATCGGCAAGAAATCTCGCCGCTAATGATGCTTTTTCCGCCGATCATTTCCAACTATTAAGCCTAATTGGGGATATTTTTTCAATATAATTTTGGAAAAAAGTGAAATATAAATACAGACTGCGTCCTATTCGCAATTTGCTCGGAATAATGATTTTTTTTTTTCCCCTCGTGCCGGCCTGCGTATCGATTTCACAATTTTGAGTCCCGAGGTGATTGTCATTTTCCCCACGGTTCGCCTGCAATATTCATCTCGTGTGTCGTAGAAATAAATATGGGTGTTGCATCAATGCAATGAGATTTTGTCATTCGTTATAGGCAAACCAGCCGCGACACTCGGACGTGTAAATTAGCATATCGCGGTGCGTACAACCGCGTAATTTTACTTAATCGACATGCACCTCGAGGGACAAGGAAAGAGGACCGCGTTTCCTTCTTCCAAAATATCAGGCTAATGATCTTTCCTGCGAATTTTTCAGTTGCGGAATTAAGACTTTCACTTTGTTGCACGTTGACAACGCGTAGAGAAATCGATGTCAAATAAAACACCGCGTTGTTCGTAATGTCAACACGAGTCCATATTCGTTAAGGATTTCCGTTTGGAAACATCGTTAATTAGTTTTTTCAACGCCAATTTGTTTTTCCGATGATATAATTGGAAATTTATGCTCGAGTTGGAATGTCCGGATGAATAATTGACCGACTTTACACCGATCGACGGAGGATGGAAAAAAATTGTCAGTTTGAATAATTGGCGTCATTTAGAAACGAATTAATGAAAAAAGCGCAAAGAAACGATGTAATGTAAAAGTCGTCGGCTTTTTTCCCTCTGATTGCCGACGTTTTAACAACGAATTAATGCACGCTGGTTTATGAACGTATTAAATTTAATTCTCATTAGCGAAGAAGATTGATCGCGAGTAATACAACGCAACAATGGTGACTTTGTATGTCACTTTGGTGCACAAGTAAATCATCCTCTTTGTGCGAAAAATTTCGAGCCTTTATGCGGCGTTCAAATAAGGGAAACGCGGGTGGTTTGGAATAAACACAACGGTGTAAAAGTTGCGCGACTTTGAATACATCCGATCGCGTTTATGATGCGTCATATACCGTGCAATATAAGGATATCAAAACATATTTCAATGATTTTGCATCGCGATTTTTTAAATAACTGGCAATAAATGATAAATTAATTTCGGATAGTTTGCAGAAAAGAACATTGCAAATGATAGTTTTCCGATTATGCTAAGATATCGTACAAAAGCGTAAATATTATTGTAATACGTATTACAAAAAAAAAGTTTTATTATCATCGGGTTTATTTCGATTTTACTTTTGTCAATTTTCATCATCCATTTTTATCGTGAAAGTCTATTAAAGTTTGATCTCATTGTTGAATTGTTGATAAAATATTTATGAAAGTAAAAACATGCAAAATTAAAACAATAACATGTATTAGATATTCTTGCATAATAATAAATATGCTATTTCATAATATAAATAACCTTAATGATATAGGTAAACGGGGTAACCGCGATACATTTCTTTCGACGAATTCCCGACTTATCTTTGGAGTCTCCGGAAATAAAATTGTTAATATTTAATAAATTTCATACGACTCGTTCATCGTGTTCCGTGGTCGCAAACAAATTATTCCGTGCTTTCGGAAACGTAATTGAAAACCGAAGAGGTACAAAACGTTTGAGACCAATAATGGAACGCAGATGAATGAAACTTTTCTACCGAAAAATTCGAACAAATACGTTTTACGGCAACAATGATCGGAAGTGTAACTCCGGGCCTGGAAACACAATCTATCGATCGAAGAATGCGTTTATGCGTCGTTCACCGAAGCGACGTGATGAATATCAGTGAAAATGTAATATTTCCATCGCGGTCAAGATTCGAGCCATTAACATGAAAAGAAGGAAAGAAAATGCGTTTTTGTGCAAAAATACTGCACAAAGTTGTTCCATAAAGCCGCGGCCATTCATTAAACTACAATTAATTCGCCATTTATCATTAAAATTAATTACCATTACCGGCGCGATTGCACCAATGTTATAAATAGCGTTTCAATTACGAACCACGTTTCATCGTTTCGTCACGAAGCGTAACCAATGAGTATGAAAATTTACTATTCCCGCGACATTGTCGTCATACTACGCAAATGATATCTTATCACCGCGCTGATATCGATCGGTCGCGTGTAACGCTATCATTAGTAATCGATATTGGTACTCGGGGAAAAAAAGAAGAGGACGAAAAAACGATAAATGTTCAATAAACAATCTACCGTTCAATGAATACTTGACGACCATAACGCAACACTTATCTGACGTTCATGCGTCGGAACGTCACATGAATTTCGCGTTATGGCTATGAAAATATACGACGCGTCTTTAAACCGTTCCCGAATGACTTTATTTCGTGTCACGTCGTCATTGGTACCGGATTATAGTAGTATTACCACCACAACAAAATAAACACGACAATTCTTTGCTTCAAAAAATGATCACCGCGTGAAAATCGATGACTGAATGAAGAAAAAAAAAAAAAAAAGAAATTCAAGGGCGAAATTTCATCACTAATCGCAATACCTCGCAATTCTTCAGCTAGAACCCTCGATTACCCCGACCGATCTCACGTTACCGTAAAGCGCGCCTAAAAGCGATTGGAATCTGCAGCTATAAAATCGATAATCATTACTCTTAAAAATTTCATCGTTTTGGTCGAAAAGGAAACAGAAAATAAAGGCGACGTACGAAATACAAACCAACGAAATGAACAAGAAAAGAGCCACTTTTCTCACCTTTGTTCACTTCGTTTGTTTATACGTCTAACGTTTCGCACAAAAAGGAACATCGTCTCGAAAGAAAGGGTTGTTTCTTAAAGAAACTCGGGTATTTCGACGAGCGCATACTGGCGAACAAACGTTTCTAGCTGCAGGAGCCATCGACTGTCGGGAACGCGGAGTGAGTTGGTCGCGCGAATCGTCGGACTCGGGGGGAGCGAGTGGGTGAGGAGCGCGGTTACCCCGCGTATCGATAAAAATGAATAGAAATCAATAATGTACACACACCGCCTGAGTGTGGCGAGGGCAAACGCTCCGGCCACCAGCAGCTCGAAGAACATGTCTTGCGGTTCCTCGCGAAGAAGAGTCCGTGGCTAGGCCCGACGGCGGCTGCTCGTGTTCATCGCAGGGGGGCGGTCAGTGGCCGGGGCTGACGAACTGGCGCTGGCGTTGGCATGGCTGCGGCCCGGCGTTGGTTGAGTCACGGCCAAACGGTGGCTGCTGCTGCTGCTGCTGCCTCGCTCCAGTGGGCCTCGATGCGCGCTTGACCATTCTACTCGCCGATCCCGTGCCGACTGACTTTCAGCTATTCGGCCGGCTCGCTCCGGACTCACCACTCACTTGGTCTTCGGTTGCATCTCATCCCTCCTCTCGCGACCGCCGGCGTTAGAGCCGAGGAACCCCGCCCCACCACCGCCGCCGCCACGCCGCCGCCACCCTCGCGCCTCGTGGGGGATACGGCCTCGCAAGCCCGGGCCACGCGGTTCCATTACACGTATCATTAAAAGCGCTGCGTGCACCGCGTACCAACGCGTGCCCTTTCGGCCCATCCGATGCGCCCGCGAAAATTAGCAAAGCCGCCTATCTTCTAATCTACATCGCTGATAAACGGCCCGGGCCACCGGTCCCGCCGGCTCCGGAATTTCAATACCTCGGCCCCGGCAATTTGCCCCACCCTTCGACTTTTCACGCCGGAGCTTTTGCCCTTGCCTAACTCAGGCGGTGTGTGTACATTATTGATTTCTATTCATTTTTATTGTTACGCGGGGTAACCGCGTTCCTCACCCACTCGCTCCCCC
>JABFOV010002834.1:0-18359 GCA_022817685.1 Aradophagus sp. ZL-2020 | reverse complement strand
AATACCTTCGAGAAAGAGCCTACATAATGTTTACAGTGACTATTCTTACAAATAATGGATCACATATAATTAAGCATAAATGACTTCAAGTAAAGCAGTAAAAAGAAAAGAGAAATAAATAAAAAGGGAAGGACACAATAACAATGCTATTCGTACAAATAATTATTCACATACACGTAATAATTAGTCTTGAAGTGATTGAAAGGAAAAAAAAATTAAAGAATTAATAAAAAGTAAAAAAATGAAGGACTCAGTAACAGTGCTGTGCCATTCAACAATGTTGACTTCAAGTTTAAGCTTAAATTAAAATTGCAAAAAAAAAAAAAAAAAAAATTAATAATTTAATACACAAAGTTTTTTCCATATTTTTAATATACAAATGACTCTCATAACTAAATACTAATCACTTTTCTACTCGACTGTTAATCTTGAAAAAACTGATAAAATGTATCGTGTTTCTATTTATTAATATTTGTCGGATTTTTGACTTGCACTTGTGATTGCAACAATGTGACAATATCGAGACTAGGAGGGGGGAGAAAAAATCTATACGTATGCAATTAGATGTAAAAAGAAGCAATTAATCAAAGGTGAGAAACGATGAAGCAAAAATTGCCATGTAAAAAGTAATTCTCTTTTAACATTTCAATTTACATAAATATTCCTAGATGCCACGTACGACCATGTATACCGATATACATGTACAAATTAATGATATTAATGATCGTACGTGGATCTACGTCGAAGTTTGATTTATTAATCCCGTTCCTTCCAAAAGTCCTTTCACAAATGAACACGAAAGGGGAACTATTGGAGAAACCACGTTGGTCGTTGAAATTTTTGACGCAGAAAAGAAAAATTGGTGCTCGTTGGGTTGCATAATGTTATAAATAAATATACAATGGCCGCCAAGAGAATATAATTTAAATACCAAGAAAATGACGACATTCTTACGTAGAAAATAATTGAGTTCAATTTCTCGTATTGTTCCTCGAGAAATGCGAAGGACGACGACGGCTGTCGGCTCCTTTCGTTCTTCGTTCAATTTGGACACACGCGTTTTTCAACGTCTTACGCGGTTTTTATACAAACTTGACAGCGACTTATCTTCGACCTTAAGTTGCCGGCTTTGAGTGTCTGTTGTTCCGGTTTCTTGAATTGGTCTTCGATCGTTGCCATCCAGAAGCTAAATTCGTTGGAATAGTAATGGCAGTGGCCTTTGGCACCGTTGCACTCGATAAATGGCGTTGCTCGGAAGTCTTCCAAGCATGAGCCGGGACTAGATAGGGACTGCCCGCCACCTTGGGAGCCAGCTCCGGTGTGCTAAAATGGTTCATAAATTGCTGAGTTGGTTACATGATGATAAGGAATAGCTCATTGATAAATAAAGAGTTTGAAGAAATTTGATAGACGATGTTAGTAGGTGTTGTTGATTGATATTAAATTACATGAAGATAGGTATTGAAAAGGAAGATTGACACAGATTGGGTCATATTTAGACAGATGTACGTAAACAAATAAATACCTATCGATGAATATGGTCCAATCACTTACCATAACAAAGCTGTATCCTATCCAAAGACCGGACCATCCTCTAGGACATTCCGGTATGCTCAGGGATTGGCTGTGAACAGCTATCACGTTCGATGGCACTTCACAAACGACGCATCTGAAATACAATTCTTTTATTAGATCAATTTTCTAATATCCTAATTATAGTAAGAAATGATTTGCATTTGAGGAACAAATTATCAGACCTTGAAATGTAGTCTTCTATTTGAGACTCTTCGACTGGCATCATTGGGATTGGACTAGTTGTTGATAACCAATATGATCTGTCATTTCGACTAGCGTAATGACAAACGTTGTTCACATCGCAGAATAAGAACGGCATGGTGGAGAATTTCCTTACACAAGAACCAGCTTGACCTGAAGGAAAACAATTAAATTTTAATATTTGCATTAAAAAGATACAAAGACCTTAATCGAAAATCTTCTAAAACATTCGTTAACCATTCTTTCTTACCTAAGTCTTGCGAATGGGCCCGTTCATCACCGTCAATATGCAGTAAACTGTATCCTTCCCATAATTTTATACTTCCTTGTTCGCACGTTGGTACTTCGCGACTTTGGCTGTGTTTAACCAACAAGATTCCTGTCAGGTAATCTGATTCAGTTTCACACGGTAGACCAGGCTCACCCTTCTGTCCTGGAATTCCAGGTGGACCCGATAGACCTGGTAGACCAGGTGGTCCTGTAGATCCAATAGGTCCTGGTACGCCGATAGGTCCAGGCGGTCCCATAAATCCTGGTTCTCCTTTCACACCATCTAATCCAGGGAAACCTGGTGGTCCTGGGAGACCCGGTTCTCCAGGTAATCCGGGCGGTCCGGGCAAACCTATTTTCAGTTAGCACGCAATTTTATAATTGTTTATAAATATTAAAGGAAACATAAAATGAAAGAAACATGAAGTAATTTTTTATTGCTTAATAGAACTTATGTTTTTCATTATTAAAACATTTCTTTTGTTTAAATCCTAATTTTCAATCATTTACCTGTGAATCCTCTATCTCCTTTTGGCCCTGCAGGAGGTTCCAAACAATCTTCACCTGCTTCTCCCTTAGGACCAGGGAATCCCATTGGACCAGTTAAGCCAACTACTCCAGGATAACCTCTATCTCCTTTATCTCCCTTCGGGCCTTGTAAGCCTGGTACTCCATCCCAACCTCTATCTCCTTTTTCTCCCGGGATTCCATCATAACCTCGCGGACCTTATTTTAATTTGAAAACAAGATCTTAATTTTCCCATCAAGAATTGTTTAATGCTTTTTCTATTAAAAACTTTGAATTGAATGTATTCAAAATACAAATTTTATTTAAAACAATTATGTTACGAGATTTTCAATCTATAATAATATTTAAATCACGCTTACCTGTTAATCCTTGATCGCCTTTTTCACCTGGCGCACCAAAAAGTCCAGGAGGACCAGTTTCACCCTTTTGACCTCGTTCTCCAGGTAGACCTGGTACGCCATCGTTACCTCTTAATCCGTCTCGTCCCGGAATACCCGGTGGACCTTGTGGTCCCGTGTCTCCCTTTTCACCTTGTAGTCCTATTGGACCATTGAATCCACGATCACCTTTCATTCCCGGAAGTCCAGGCAAACCTGGTTCACCTTTCTCTCCTGGAGATCCTGGGAATCCATTTCTACCATGTTTACCCATCAGCCCTGGCAAACCCTTTTCACCTTTCACTGTTATTCCAGGGAATCCAGGTGGTCCAACCGGTCCAGCATCGCCTTAAAAATAAATAAAATATATTTAATTAGCTGTTGTAATTTAAATGAGAATTAATGAATGTTTTTTTTTTTTTTTCATTGATGAATCTTTTTAAGAAAAACTATAACCTTTTGGTCCTGGTGGTCCGGGTAATCCAGGTACTCCAACTGGTCCTGGTAAACCAATTTCACCTTTGTCTCCGTTCAATCCGGGTAGTCCGGTAAAACCACGATCGCCCTTTTCACCTTGCGCCCCATGCATTCCAGGAATACCGGGTTCTCCCTTGTCTCCTTTAATATTGATTGTCAAACCTGGTAATCCTCGATCACCCTTTTCACCATGAGGACCTGGTTCTCCGACAAATCCAATCGGACCTATTTACATTATTACAATATTGTATTAATAACAATAAAAATTTAATATTTACATTTAACGCTATTGCATTAATATTAATGTATTAATAATATTAAAAATTAAAAAGACCTTCCGCGGAACTTACCTGGAGGACCTAGTTCTCCCTTCAAACCATCCAATCCTGGTATTCCTGGTGGTCCTACTTCACCATCTCGGCCAGGGAATCCTATTGGACCTTGTATTCCTGGTTCTCCAGGCAATCCTGGTAAGCCGTCGATTCCTGGTCGTCCGGGCTCTCCCATTGGTCCCGGAAAACCCTAATAAAAATCATTTTTAGTTTTGATATTATAGACAATATTGATCAGTTTCGCATTTAATCATTCAGATATTATATCTAGATAACATTTGAGTTCCTTACAATATCTCCTTTTATGCCAGTATATCCAGGTGGTCCTCTGTCACCTTTTTCTCCCTGTAAACCAGGAAGACCATCTCTTCCTGGTATTCCCGGCTCACCCTTTTCTCCAGAAACGCCATCACGACCAATGCCTGTTCTGCCCTTTTCTCCCTTTTCTCCATCTAGACCGTCTCTTCCTGGAGGTCCAGGTGGTCCACGAATTCCTGGCATTCCGGGCTCACCTTTTTGTCCTTTTTCAGAAACCTGCCCCGGTTCTCCTTTTTTGCCCTTTTGATGCAAATAATTATTTGTTAATTTATTGTGAACTTCAAACATAATTATATTTTACCAAAGAAATGCATTATTAATAATAAAAATAAATATCATTTTGTTGGAAAAATAGTATTACTGTATCGCTTTTGTTAAAGTAATTTAATTTTTATTTACTGGTAGTCCTGGGAAACCTCGGTCGCCCTTTTCTCCCATTAATCCTATTGGTCCTGGCAAACCTGGAAAACCGATCGGTCCTATATCTCCCTTATATCCAGGTGGTCCTGGTAAGCCTGGTTTCCCTTCCATTCCTGGTAATCCTGGAAATCCTGAAAGGCCTTTTGGCCCTCTGTCTCCCTTAGGACCTGTAGCTCCAGGAATACCTGAAATAAAAAATAAATAAATAATTTAGATATTCAACAACTACATAAATCATTAAAGATATCATGAAAAATGAATTGAACGAAATAAATAAATAAATGAAATGAAATAATAAATTAAATACCTGGTAATCCTGGAGATCCTGGTTTTCCTTGTCGTCCAGGGTAACCTTTCGGTCCATCAATACCTGGTTCACCTCGATCACCTTTCGGGCCAGGGAACCCAGGTAATCCTGCTCTTCCGGGTTCTCCTGCTAAACCAGGTTCACCTACAAAATAATTTTTTAATTTACAATTTTCCATTAATTAATTTTTTCAATTCTTAAGTATCACAAGAGAAAAACATATTGTTTATAATATTTAAACACACTAAAAAATATATATTATGAAAATATATTTTTACATATTCGTTAAATGTCTACATATGTGCGTATATACAACGAACCTCTGAGTCCATCCGCGCCCGGTATTCCAGGTACGCCTGGGGGTCCAGGTGGTCCAATTAATCCGATGTCACCCTTTTCTCCTGGTGGTCCTGGTATACCATTTAATCCAGGATTACCGATATCTCCTTTTTCTCCATCGAGTCCTGGTAATCCTGGGAATCCAACAGGACCTTCTTTACCTGGTGGACCAGGTAACCCTCTCTCGCCTTTCACACCCTGTGGACCTCGAGGTCCTGTACTTCCTTTCACTGAGATGCCTACTTCACCTTTGTCGCCCTTTCTTCCAGATAAACCTGGGAAACCACGTGCCCCTTCTTTCCCAGGTTCACCGGGGAAGCCCATTGGTCCCGTGTTACCCTTTTCACCTCGAGGTCCAGGTAAACCTCGTGCTCCCACCGGCCCTGGTGCTCCGATCGGTCCAATAGGTCCTGGAGGACCCTATTAAAATTCAAATAAAATGAGTTACTTTGATTTTTTATTACAGAATGGTTACTTCGATAATTCAATAGTTTATTTACCGGAATTCCTGGTAATCCTTTATCTCCCGGATATCCATCTCGTCCATTTAAACCTGGTTCTCCTTTTTCTCCAGGTGCTCCTCTGTCACCTTTGAATCCTTGTGTCAAATCCAATGGCGGACAATTTCCTGTAAAAGTAATTATTTATTTTAAAAGTTTTCTCTTTTCTATTTATTTTAAAAGTTTTTTTTTAAGTTATTTCTTTTAGAAATCAATTAAGTTTATCTTGAACATATAACGTGTTAATACCATAGATACAAATAATCTACCTGGTTCTCCTTTTTCACCGTAAAGTCCAGGTTCTCCTTTAGGTCCTGGAAATCCTGGATTGCCTGGTAAACCAGCATCTCCTTTGATACTCAGTCCTTTTTCTCCCGGTCTACCAGGAATTCCTGGTCTACCGGGTGTACCATCTTGTCCGGGAAAACCTCGATCGCCCTTAAATTTATTACAAAAAATTGAATGAATACATATTAATCTATACTTTGAATAAAATTTCGTCCATCGAAATGAAGTAATCTTACCGGTAGTCCTCTGAGTCCTGGGAATCCTTCTAAACCTCTGTCCCCTTTTTCTCCTTGAGGACCCATCGGACCAGGTTGACCAGGACGTCCAGGTTCGCCGCGTTCGCCTTTATCTCCTTTTATTTGTTTTATCATATCTTTTGTAATTAATGCTGGTGAGCCTGGAGGACCTTGTGGTCCGGGTACACCCGGTAGCCCGTCTTTACCCTAAATATAAGAAAAAAAGTCTTGTCTCACAAACGTTTACAAAAATTAAGACACCTTTATTTGCTGTGTTACAAGTATTGTTTAATATAAAAATTCGTCCACATACCGGAGGACCTGGTGGTCCCAAAGGTCCAGGCAAACCATCGTCACCGGTTTCTCCTAAAAATCCTCGTTCACCTGGTGGTCCACGCGGTCCTTCTCTTCCCGGAATACCATCAAGACCTCGATCACCTTTTGGACCTGGCATTCCTGGCAAACAATCTGAACATCTGCCACCTATATCTCCTTTATCACCCGGTAATCCCGGATGTCCTGGCAATCCGTCTCTTCCTGGTTTTCCAGCTTCTCCGGGCAAACCAGGAGCACCAGGTGCGCCAGGTATACCATCTAAAGAATCGCCCGGTCGACCTCTTACACCCGGATAACCTCGTTCTCCTTTCTGGCCTTTTTGTCCATGAAGTCCAGGAAGACCATCCATACCTTTTGGACCCTATAACAAATATTGAAGAAGCGATAAAAAAATTAAACATGTATTTTTAAAAACAAAAATAGAAAATTTATAGTGTACAGAAAAAATTATACATAACAACTTACAATTATGGATAATCCTTTATCTCCGGGGAATCCACGAGGTCCAGCAGGTCCAATCGGTCCATCGAAACCGCGTGGTCCCGTTGTTCCTGGAAAACCTGTAATTCCTGGTTCACCTTTAGCTCCTTTATCTCCAGGTGCTCCCTCTGATCCAGGTATTCCTGGTAACCCAGGTCCTCCAGGAAGACCGATAGGTCCTCTCGGACCCGGATCTCCTGGGTATCCATCTACGCCAGATGGCCCGACTGGTCCTGGAAATCCTCTTGGTCCTTTTTCGCCAGGTGGTCCAGGTCGGCCTTTGCTGCCCTTAAATTAAAATAACCATTATATTGACTTTTTTATGAGTATGTGCATGTATATGTGAATTAGTACGCATATATGTATATTGTGTAGTAATCATTACAATGATTATAATTTTTTTTTTTTAATTAATTAATAAAAAGTTAAGCGTAATACTCCTGGGGGTCCTGGAGGTCCGCGAAGTCCGGTCATTCCTACTGGGCCATCTTTTCCTGGCTCTCCTTTTTTACCAGGTCGTCCAGCGAGGCCTTGCAAGCCATCGTACCCTCGATCTCCCTTTCGACCGGGAGGTCCAGGTGGACCAGGGAAACCATCTCTGCCCTAGTAAAACGTAATTAAATAATACTTTTCAATGCGATTATCGTATTAATGCAAAACGTGCAAAAGAAAAAATATTTGAAAAATGTTATTACAATTTTTACAATTTTGATTTATTTTAGATTCTTGACTAATAAAATTATTTCATTTTCTTCAAATTTAAAACAATTCATTTTTTCTACTTACTCGAATACCAGGAGCTCCAGGCAATCCTTTTTCTCCCCTACCTCCTGGTTGTCCTGGGATACCGTGTTCTCCCGGAGGACCAGAATCACCCTTCAGACCATCAAAGCCCATCTCACCCTAAAAAATATAAATCGCGTGTTAATAGATAATATAATGTGATTAACATTATTTGTACAAAGAGAAAAAGTGTACATACTTTATCACCTTTTTCGCCACGTTCACCTGGTGGGCCGACAGTTTCAATTGTTCCAGAAACTGGTTCTTCCTGACATATTCCAGGTATACCCGGTTCACCAGGTTCTCCTTTGTCACCAGGCAAACCGTGGAACCCTACACCCATTTCTCCTTTGTCCCCTTTATGTCCAGCTATACCCGGATACCCCTTAAAGCATAACGTTGAATTATTGCATCTATCAATTTTTATGAAAAATAAAACAAAAAACAAACAATTAAAAGCAATAGAAAGTTATATAACTAGGGCATTCGTACTCAAATTATAGAGCACTATACATCCGCATACTTTCGATGAGAATGTGTAATAGGAGAAAACGTTTTTACCGATTGAGGTCTGGGAATTGATATGTAATTACCTGCAAGCCATGTTCGCCTTTCATACCCGGAAGACCCACTTCACCTTGAGGACCTGGAACACCTGGGGGTCCACGTACGCCGTCTAGACCAGGTTCTCCTTTTTCTCCGATTGGCATCGGACCTACGTAGGCAGATTGTCCTTTGTCACCTTTGGGACCAGGAACTCCTCTGTAACCACGTGGTCCCGGTTCTCCTTTCAACCCGGGTCGTCCAGGAGCACCCTAAAATATTTCTGTATTAATTTAAACTCATTACATAGTCATAAAAGCAAAAGATCACAAAAGATATGTGGATATTTCCATGAATCCTTTTCCTTTGCGCCAAAATTAAAATTTAATACTTACATCCGTTCCATTGCAACCATCTCTACCAGGTAATCCTGGAGCACCAGGGCTTCCTACCAATCCCGGAATGCCATTGATACCGGGGAACCCAGGAATTCCCATTTTACCCTGAAATAGATGAATTTTCGTTTTTCGTTTGTATGAATAAATCATCTTTTCTGAAAGATTCTTAAAAAGGTATAAAAGTTTTTGCGAATGTAAAATTTCCATTCCAATTTTAAATCCTTTAGAAGAATTTATTATTATTCATTCTTTTTTAAAATCAGTCAAACTTTGTAAAAATTTCATTCCACGTAGGTAATGCGAGCTGTTGTTATTGATTTACAAACCTACCCGATCACCTTTTATCCCTCGAGGACCTTGAGGTCCAGGATCACCTTTATCTCCTTTAGAGCCTATCAGCCCTTCGGCTCCAGGGAAACCACGCTGACCCTGTGGACCAGGTGGTCCCACAATACCTGGTGGACCCTGTATAAAAAATTTGGGACATGTATTTGAAATTAAATTTGTTTATTTGTTGTAATTATAATATAACAATATTATATTATATTATATTATGTATATTATATTATTTTTATTATTTATATTATATAATAATATTATAATGTAATTGTAACATAACAATATTATATAATTATTATATGCACTGAATCATTTAATTGGTTAGATTTTAAAGTTTAAATTAAATTTTACAGTATGTGTACTTTAAAATATAAGTAATTTTTAGAGTGTGAGAATATACAATCATATAATATCCACAACATTGCTTTTTATACTAAAAGTCTAATTGATATATCCGAAAAAATTTACCAGTAACTCAAACTCAAAATAACTTAAACTCAATAATTACCCTCGCGCCTTTTTCGGCGAAACATTTCGGCGTGCAACAGTTGGATCCGGTGCAATTTTCTTTCTTAGCTCCCGGTGCAGGGAACACCGAGTAGCTACTAGGATAATTTTCGGTATCATCAGTATAACGCCTCTGATCGTCAAAATTATACTCTTTACGGCGTTCGTACTCATTTCGATAACGATCATCATTACGATCGTACTCCTGTCTCCTCTGCTCATCGTAGCCGGGGTTATAATTTTGCTCATATCGCCAGTTTCGATCCTGTTCATTGCTATTTTCTACAAAACAATAATATCCATTTCATCTAAAACGTCTAAATCATTTTTCATCCACTCAAAGTATAAAAAACAAAAAAAAATCATTATTTCTCGATACAAAACACGATAGTTCGATAACAATGATATATTTCTTCGTTTCTTCGATCTTTAAAGTCCGCTCAGTATTTTATATAAAAAACAACGACATTTAAATATTTCACTTTTTCCTCTAATATCACTCTTCTTACTTTCATATCTGTCCTCGCGAGATATGTCTCCTCGCTGCGATTCAATGTTATATTGCGAGAAAAATCGTCCGCCGTGTCGTTCGTATTCATTCTGAAAGAAAATAGTTCAGTTCATTTTTTACTTCGACAATATTTTCTTTCGTGACCAGATGATGTTTATATTTATATATATCATTAATAAAGCGACATAATTCGATTGCGTCTTAGATGAAGCGCGTCTGATTAGCTCGGTAGACTTCAAAGACAACAAGCAATCTGTTGTGTCGTCGTTGCTTTCGTGGAAACGTTATTTCTTGTTGCCCTGACACTCGAGCGGAAAGAAGCGCGGCAGCTCAGTTTCGTAAATTTCGATTTTTTCGGTACAAAGCTCCCATTGACTAGAACCGTGGGCAATCTTGCGCGATAAATTTTTCCCTTTCGCGCAAGTCGCGATGCTCGAGATTAATTACAACTGTTAATGAAGTGTGATTAAAATGTGAGCGCAGTCGTTTTGGTGAATGAGAATACGGTTTTAGAATTCAGCGACCGCGTGAATGGAGTCTTATCTTTTTCGGCTTCTGATTTTATCATTGTCGTTAGGAAGTGACGAACCGTTCGCTGCGAGTCTTTTGATGACATGGCGTAATTTCGAATGCTTTCTGGTCTTTTATGCGCGAGGTAGTTTAAAATCGTTGATTGTTATTAACAATGGCATTAATAAAGAAATCGATCGGTATGATCGATTGAATTTTTATCGGAACCGAAACATAAAGTTTTTCATTTTCGATAGCTGAGATAAGTCGGAAGTTTGGGGTTATTTAGATGAACTAACGTTTTATAATGTAATGATATTTGGATAATGTAATAATGTTACATTTCAACTCGAGACACGAGGAGAATTCGGACTTATCAAACTTGTCTCGACAGATTCAAATTTACGAAAACACTTGCTTATCGTCGAACCTTTTATCTGAACTTCTCAAAATGGCGTACTAATAAACTCAATTCATAGAACATTCAGTGAATGTTCTATAAATATATTTTAATCAAATATTATACAAAAAACAGAATATCGTTGTCTCGACCAAAAAGTAACGAACTTTGTCCTTTTTATAAAATTTTTCGTAATTCCGAATTCGAAGTTAAAATTAACAATGGTAAATTCGACTGTGACAAATTTTATACGTTAAAAATTAATTCACGGAGAGAAAAAATTTTGAACTTTTATTATAAAAAATTTTAAAAGAGTGTCAGACTGTACTTAATGTCACGTCTTATTATCAATGTTCTCAAAATTAATATGAATCATTGTAAAATTTAAAATGATTGTAAAATCAATGATTTAAAATGATTTAAAATCATTGTAAAATTTAAAATGATTCATATTAATTTTGAGAACATTGATAATAAGACGTGACATTAAGTACAGTCTGACACTCTTTTAACATTTTTCATAATAAAAGTACACAATTTTTGCTCTCCGTGTTTATTTCCACCAAACATTGAATCCTGCAGAATAAAAAAAATTGTTTCATCACTTGGATGCACTTACGAAATATTACTCGCATTCATTTCGGTGTTGTAAAACAAAAAGTGGCGATTATTTTCGCACTCTCGAGTAACGTGATTTTCTTCTTAACAAAGTGTTTTGTTTCGCGTCGCATTAAAAGATCCCCCTCGGTTAACGAGTATGCATTTATACACTTGTGCGAATTATCGCGCGTCCTATACTGCATGCGCGAACGTGCTCGCACCTTCACGCGCATGCCATCCAGTTTAACATTTAACGTTAACCCGATTCCGTTGGTTTCGTCAAAAAACCCGAATTTAGGATCGAAAGCAAAAAACAAAGAATTGGCGGTGAGTAAGAAAAGTAAATAAATAAAATTAAAACAAAAAAAAAAAACAATGGATCAAAAAGCAAAGGAACGCTACACAATCAAGTTCCTCATTTTGAGACGATTTTGATGTCTGAGACACAGTGACCGAAAATGTCCGAAAATGAGACACTTGTTTTTGCAGTGAAGGGATAGGTTTTCGGAGCCGCGCGGCGGCGCATTCGCGATTATGCAATGCCCGATCGTTTTTTGCCGGCTTCTTCTATTCCTTTTCGTCCGGATTCTTCGGCTTTCGGGCACGCTCGCTCGAATGCTGCAACGTCCACGACGACGTCATCTTTATCTGGGACGAGGCACGCTAAATTATTGTGCGCAGCGGCTCTCAAACGGAGCGCGACGAAAAACGAGACCGCGGAGGGAGGAGTCGAGCACGAAAATTTGAATCTTTACGATGTCTTAATTCAAGGCGATCGCTCGAGCTCGCTCTTGATTTTTCACTGGGAAACTGCGTTACGTGTTCATAGTAAGTTTATATTATATTTGTGTAATGTAGGGTACGTTAAGACACCAGTCTGAGTAAAAATGAAAGTTTTTGGTAGCAGGTTTTGGGACGTCGCAAAAAAAAGTACTTTATACTTTTATATTGAATTTAATAAATTTAAAATTTTTAATTATTGTTTATTTTATGAATTGTACTGTAAATATTTTTGTGTAGTCTAAAAATAATAAAAAAATAGTAAATTTAAATTTTTTTCATTGCAATAAATCATCAAAATTATCAATGTAAATAAATTATCAATGCAAATCTTACGAATTACTCGTAATGTTTACGATATGTAACATAATTTTTAAGAACTGGATTTTTCAGTGTTTGGAATTTCGAAAACATTTTACAAAATCAGGAAATGTGTTACCAAATTTAGAAATGTGGACTAAAATGTATTTATTTAATTTATTCAATTTATCGATAGATTAATCAAAATTAACATAACTTTTAAATAGAATTGCGAAGTTTTCAATGTTGAATTTTGAAACTCATTTCTGAAAATGACATTGGAAATTTAAAAATGATGTTGCAAATTCATCATGTAAATGTATTTTAAAACTTTATTATTACAAATTATAAGAAAATGAAATATTGATTTACTAAGACTGCAGCCCATAAATTAATCAATAATTTTTTTGCAAAAATAGTCACTAAATTAAATATCTGATTGACGTTTAAATAATATAATTTATTTATTTAATTTTTTTCTACTTTTCGATCTGAATTATACAAATTTCAGGCATAAATTCGTAAGATCTAGTTGTTTCATCGAGAAATTGATGCTTCGAAAAGTTTGCCCACGCGAGTATCTTTAAGTGGCTCCTCGCGTGATATATTGCCGTTTGAACGTTATTCGAATTACATGTCCCCCTTCAATTATCGATAATGATTGTAATTTTTTAATACGACATATATATTTGCGTTAACAAGTTCCATAGACGATGAAAAATAAAAGTTCCGTCAACTTATCTAAATATCTTACTTTAACTAATTTAATATGGAACGAACCGAATAAGTGTGTGTCTTTTTTGAAACACTTTGAACAAGAACGATACAAAAAATATTACATAATAAGCAAAATAAAACGTAAATGAGTGTCTCAACGTCTTCGCTTAAACATTTTTAAAAAGCTTGTTGTTGTTTTTGCTTGTTGGTGTTTTAGCGAAATTCAATAAAAATTGTAAACAAAATTAATTTATAATTTTTTTTCCAAATTTGCAAAAAGTTTCAAAGGACATTTAACTTCTTCTTTTATCGAATTAAACCTCTAAATAATGACATTAGCGTCCGCAGATATTTTCGATAAAACATCCGGGCGGACCTTTCTTTCGCGCGCGCGTCGTTTAATTCTTCGCATTCCTCGGCGATGTCGCGTTGCGGAGGCTTGAATTTTGCGGATTCGTATGATTAAGACCGTTTGCGTGTCGGGCAAATTACGCGTCCAAGGGAATACTTATGCGAGCCGAAAATTTGCGCCGCGTGTTTGTTGGCGAGAAAAATTGCCGGCCGGTCTTGAGATAACACTTGGCCGACGAAGGGCGCCGCTTACCGCACTCGGCAATTTACAGGATTTGAATTTCAATCGCCCGGCTTTCATTGGAGTCGAATTAATGTTGCTACGATTGATAAATTGCGTATTTCGTGCTTTGATGTTTGGCGATCGAATAAAGTGATTAACGAGATGATTATTATATCGTAAAATATCAGTGGTCGGTAAGCTCTGAATCGTTTTGACATTAATTTATGTCAACAATTAAAAAAAAAAAATGAGACTAAAAACATGAAAAAATGTGAAAAGATCTTTATTAAGTTCATTTTTCACTGAGAGGACCAAATAGTAAAAGTTACTACTTAAATGGTAAATTGCACCATTCAAGTTGTAAAATCGGTCAGTTTTATCATTTGAATAGTAACTTTTACTATGCGGTACTTGCTTTTACTATTACGTTCGATCAAAAGATTAAAAGCTACTTGAATTGTACAATTTACTGTTCAATTAATCAAGTGTACCATGTAAAATGAAAAACTTTAAATGAAATTTTTTTAAATTCTTTAATTTTTAAATTTTTTAAATGAAATTAAAATGAAAAACCATTTAAATAGTTAAATTTTACTAATTAGTAGTTACTTTTATTATGTATCATAAAAATGTACTATAAGTACAATAATGTACTGTAAGTTATCACGAATTCCTATGTCGGTAAAGCAGAATAGTATACCGAACCTAACCTGGACGCGTAACCTACAAAACTGTTATTGAATCAACATATTTCACCGAATTTACATTTTCTTCCCAGCCAAATATCAAAATGAATTTCATCTCGAGTGAGGTAATTTTTTTCTTTAATCAAATTAACCATTTGGCAGTTGTTTGTTGATATGAATCATTTATTATAATTATTTTTTCTACGTCATTCAATTTTCTTCCTTCAATTAATCTTATGCATTTTTCTCAATGCAATAATCATCTCAATCAAATCCGCGAAGCGCTTTAATTGCCGTAACACAGTAAGTCGCGAGAATAAAATCCCGCGGCGCGTTATTCCGTAAAATTTTCGTCAATTAGCGCGCGGACGATTCGTGGAAAATGTTGCAAGCGCGAATCGTGCATATGTCAAATTGTGCCGCGGCTGAGAAGAATTTCATAGGATAATGAATTCCGCCCTAATACAGCCATAAAGTCGTGCGACGTGACGCGATGCATTATCGTCCGTATTGGTGACAATCCGCCATTGCTGAGACCTTCCTTCGCGATTGCATCGGTGACCTCTATAATCTCATTTAACAGTGAAACGAAATGCATGATGACATCGCCGCGCGAACAGAGATGCGTCATTTTCAATGCACTCTCGTGCCCGTTTCGTCGCGGATGCGAAAAATTGAAAACCACGATTGACCTTCGGATGACCTCATGGGTCGTATAAACCCGATGAAGGGAAAATACGTTGAACCTATTGTGTAAACTTTGATTAACTTTCAAATAACCGTACGGGTCTGAGAGACCCCGATGAAAAAATGCAGTAAAGCGATACTCATATCAATGAGGTAAGTCGGATGCTACAATTTTTAATCTACGATCGATGTTTAAATAATATTGTGGGTCTGACAGACCCGATCGAAAGAAAATGACTTAAATTCATATTTATATTTGTACAATAATTCGGATGCCAACATTTGTATACTGCATTTGACCTCTAAGTGATCTTACGGGTCTGACAGACCCGAGGGTAAAAGACATTGAATTGATGTTATATCTATGCGTAAAAAATAATGAAGACATGTGAGGGATAAAACTGCCCCCCCTCCACCCTCTTCCATTTCTTATATTTTCAAATTTTATTAAGTTAACAAACATTTTTTTGAAATAACTTAACACGATGGAATTGAAGTAAAAGTTTTATCGAACGTAAGTAATTAAAAAAAGCGCCAAAAATTTATCCTTGACTCGATCGAAATGAAAGTCGAAAATTGCGTGTTGGAGTGTCATGTCTTGTGACGTATAACACACGGTAGCTTACAAAGTCGAAAAAGTAATTTTTCATTAACGGTCGACAATGATCGCCGCGATTTTCTATTTCCATTAAAGTATACAAGAAATTGACAGATTAATTGTACTTTGTAAACGACGGCTCTTATAATCAACGTCACTCTACATTGTAACCGAGAAAAAATAATCGTTCCATTTTTTTATCAGTTCTAATGAATTATCAGCTTGGATGAATTAATCTAATAAAATAGCAAGAATAATGAAATTTATTGCCGAGAAAGACGAACAAGACTTTTTATTTCAATTAATTATAAAATTATCGACTCGCAATTAAATTACAACACGTGCAAATTTGCAAAGTGGAATAAAAACAATAAAAGGTATGAAATTAAATAACAAAAAAGCAAAAAACAACAACAAGAACAGAATCAAATAAAAAAAAATCTGCCTAACAAAGCAGCAATAATAATCAAACAAAGTAAGACGAATTCATAAATCTTCTTTTTTGTTTAAATGCATCGATTGAAGGGACAATTAACAATTAAAATCCACTATAATAACTATAATACATTAAAAATCACTAAATCAATCGAACGACGAATCCCAAACACGTCAGCAAAAATTGTCTTAAATAAAAGAAATAAAGCCCCATGAAATAATTACACGGCCGTTGTCACGTACAAGACGTGTCCGAGTTTTATCAGCGTTCGGTAATCTTGATTTTAAGGGACCTGCGCCAAATACGGCGAGTGACACAACAAACTGAAACAAGATCAAAAGCCACGATAACGCGGCGCAAGAATTATCGCGGCCGAGCGTTTCGATTGCCCCGAATTTATTTTGCCCTCCCCCCCATGAGCGATCGACCGCAATTTCAGCGCGCGAAATCGGCAGGCCGAAATGGCGGGCGAATTTTCGTGGGCGAACCCGTCGCGTCGGTCACGCCTTGCCACGCACGCGCTCCGTTTTCCGATCGGCCTAAAAATAAGCCGCCGCGATTTACCGGGCCCCGCGGATCGATCGGAGCACGCGCGCGCCGATCGGACCCCTCGGCGAGCGTTTCTTACGCGCGGCCGGCAAACAGGTCTGACCCGAGTGCCGAGGCACGCTCGTACGCGAGAGTAACCCGAGTGCATTGCACGCGCGCGTCCACCGGCCGTTTCGTTCGTCTTCGAACCACCGCGAAATTTCACGCGCGACCTTTTTCAATCCTCCGCTCCTCCTCGTGCGCGCTCTTTTTTTCTCCCTTCGCGTTTGACTTACCGTTTTGGCTCTGTTTTTTTTTGTTTACGCTCACCTTTGTGTTCGCACCTTTGCTTTTTTGTTTACGTTTCTGTTTTGTTTTTTTTTGTGTTTTTGTTTGTATTATTCTTTCGTATTTTAGCTTTGTTTCAGTTTTTGTTTATATCTATGCTCTTCATCTTTGCTCTTCGACCTTGGTTTTGTTTTAATTTTGTTTATGTTGTATTATTGTCTTTAATCTTTATTTTGTTTTTATTTTAAAAGGAAAAATGCATTGATCGTGGCTTACCGATTGTTATTATTAATGTTCAAAATGTTTCGTAATAAAACAGACAATTGAAGATATTCGTAAATTTTGTATCAGAAATTAAGGTGAAATGAAAGAAACAGATTTGTTTAAATTGAATTAATTTCTCTTAATATATAATACAGATGTGGAATATTGATGCTAATCTTCATGAATATAAATGTTTGAAAGTTGACTGGAATCATAACATGAAACTTTCGATGGACATTTTCTGTAACTATTATCAACTAATCTGTATTTAAAATTGAAACTGTTTCAATTCAAAACATTTGATAATTATTGTATATATGCATTTTCACGTGCGCACATTGTTTACCAAAACAATATGCATGCTGCATGTTTAATATCTCCTCGCATAATGAAAAACTGGAACTTCGATTAGATTTCTTTATAAAAAGCTCCTCTCAAATGAACGGCATAGTGATTTGCAGTTGATTGATTCGAACGATTAATTGTTATTCGGAGTTGAGCGCATTGGACGGCCGAGTCAGCGTTTCCTAATAATTAACTTTTAATTGCTATCTGTCAACTAACGGCTTAATGATTCAATATTACAGTCTTCTGCCGAGTAACATGATTTACGACGGAATGAAAACGCGAATTATGAATGACGAAATTCATCGGCGAATCTATTAGGATTATGAAAATCAAACGTATTTATACGACGCGCTATGCATTGTCACCTCGCGACATTGAATTACATAATTAGCGAATGTTTAATACGAAATCCATATCCGTCGATATGCTTCAAACATTCTTCAGTTGCGTTTTGAATTTAGCAGTGAAACATCGCTCAATTATCCAGAGAACAAAATATTGCTTCATTCCGCAGAAAATAAAACGTCGTTTGCTTCGAAAAGTCTTTTATTTCTCGAAAAAAGCGTCGTTTGATTCC